>BMAO01023673.1:0-27209 GCA_019973975.1 Trichonephila clavata
TGTCGCCGCCCGCGTGCGAAGACCTAATGTGCTGCCCCCCCTAGGGAATTTTCATATTTTGACATATATATTTCATACTTATATATTTAATTACTTATTACAGTAATTGCATATTTACTTATAATACTAATATATAATTATTTATTACAATAATTGCCATATTTAATTACTTATTACATACTTATATATATTGAGGTTATAAACTCATATATCTGTATAAGAATAAAAGAGAAAATATTAATAAAAATGCAAATGAAATTTGGAGGGCAAAACTTTATTTTTTGGTCAGCTAATGGGTTATGATCACGACAAAATACTTTAACAAAATAATAAACAAGCAAAAATATTACCATTGAAATAAAAATAGGTATTTTATAATTAGAAAATCAAAACGACAGTATTTACTCAGAAAATATAATCTAATAAAAAATAAAGCATAAATCTCGTGAAACAAAAAGTACCTAAATCAGTCCTTCTCTAGAAAGATTTCTAAAAAAAATTAATTATAAATAATTTTTCTGGCTGTCTGAGAAGCAAATTTGTTAATAATTTTGGTGAAATCAATTTTTTCCGAGAATTCGGATTGAATAGAGAATGCGTCCATATCTGAAAGACTTTTCGTGTAGAATTGCTAAAAACTCCTAGAAAAAATTTTAAAATATATACTTTACCATCAGTAGTGCTCACGCATCTAAAATCAAACTTTATTTGTTCTGTGTGACTAATATCTTGTGTAGAGTCAAGAATTATAGTGTAATATTTACTTTTTGATAATGCGTTTTATCTCATTACAAATAGATTCAGCAAAAATAGTAATTATTTCATTTTGAAAATGCTGCCCTAAGATGTGTGGAACATGTGCTTTGCTATTTTTGCATTTACTCAACATTTTTAAGGTGTTCTGAAATAATTGGATCAAATTTGGCCAACATCTATACTGAATTTAAAAAAATTACCTTTATCTCAACTTCGTACTGGTTCCTCTGAATGCCGAATTTTACTGGCTAACAATTGTCTTGAGCAATCATTCTTTCTCAATGATGGCGCGCCATCGCTTTTTTCTGTCGATTGTATACATTTTGTTGTTCCGCCTCAATAGTACAATTTTTTTCCTCTCGTCTTTCATTCGTGCCACGATCTAGTGCAGTTTATATGTTTAGAGTATTTTCATGGTTATTATAATAATAAAAAATGCATTACATTTCTCATTCCAATAAAATTCTGTCTTTAGCTTCCTCAAAAAATGTCATTTCGGGATATTTTCGATAACATTTAAATATTAACACGTGTGTGTGCAACAAATGAAAAAAGAAAACAAATTTATAAGAATTCCACTAAATTTATCTCTCTTTAAATTAAAAAAGAAAGTACATATTGAAATAACTAACCTAATATTGACCTAATTCACAAACTTTAAATATTCCGAAAGAATTTTCCATACTATCAGCAATAAAACAATTACTTATAAGAATATATTTACATTTGCAACACAATATGACAAAATTTCTCTTGATATGTAAAAAAAGGGAGGAGGGGTGCAATCTAAAACACTGTGTTACATTGATTTAACATGATGATTCAGAAAAATGATTCATATATATTTGATGGTTCAGAAAAAAACTAAAAATTTACAATAAACAAGACAAATAAACCTCATTTTTTTTAAAATACCGGGAACAGTAATGAAGGATGTTTATGTCTCGTTCTGGAAGTGGGAGCTGTCTTACAAAAAACAATTAGCATCAATTAATATTATTCCGATTTAATCCGAAGATGAAATTTTACAAACCATGTACTCTTGACTTTCGCTGTGGATTCGTATATACAAAACAATTTCATTGATATTAAAACTAGCAAAATTTCTTTTAACTGGGTAATCCTTTCAGTTAAAATCGTTATGCACTTAATTGAATTTATTTACACTCATGTCCATAAATTAAGGATAATTCAGAATCACACAGAAATTGAACTCTAAAAATAAAAATTTCACCTGTAGAATTATCACACACATCTTGAAGAAGAATATGCAAATTACAAGAAACCACCAGATGGCGCGATAGTACGTCACAATGACGACAGTGTAAGAGAGGGGTATATAAGGAATGATGGCAAAGAAGTAAAATTGTTCACAACTTTAAAAGCCTTTCAGCAATAACCGCATAGTTATGGCACAAAGGAAGCATTTGGGTGATTTTTTACGTGGTAGAATTATCGGACGACTAGAATGTGGACGTATCCACCTAGAAGTATCCGAGGAACTTGGAATCGCCCAGAGTGTCATCTCCAGGCTTTGGCAACGATTCCAAGATGATGGTAATGTGAGTAGATGTTACAGCACAGGTCAACCCGAGTTACAACGCCGAATGAGGACCGGTATTTGGCAGTTACTGCCAAAAGAAACAGACGGAGCACAGCATCAGACTTATCTTGTCAGCTCTCTTCAGCTACCGGTACGACAGTTTCAAGGCAGACCGTGTACAGACGCTAAGGGCACATTGGACTATATGCTCGTAGGCCTGTCAGATGTGTTCCCCTTACCGCAACTCACTGTCGCCTGCGATTAACCTGGAGTAGAGAGCATGCATTGTGACACCGCAACAGTGGTCTTGTGTGATGTTTTCTGACGTGTCCAGGTTTAGTTTGCAGTCTGATTCTCGCCGGACTTTCACATGTAGAGCGCCAGGTACCCTTTACCACCAAGAGAACACCATTAAACGATACCGTTACGGTGGTGCAAGATGGCTCGTTTGAGGAGGAATTATTCTTGGTTCCAGAACTGACCTGCATGTTCAGAGTGTAATGATGACAGTCCACATCTATCGGGATGTCATTCTGGAACAACATGTACGTTTGTTTCGGGGCGTCATGGGTGCTGAATTTTTGTTTATGGATGACAACGCCCGTCCTCACCGTGCAAACATTGTAGACGAATGCCTTCAATCGGAGGATATCACCCGTATGGATTGGCCAGCATATTCACCGGACTTGAATCCAATAGAGCATGTGTGGGATATGGTTGGCCGACGAATTGCAGCCCATCAACCCCCTCCCACCTGTCTACCGGAACTTCGGAGGGCATTGCTTGATGAGTGGTGTAATGTTCCCTGAGATCAGATTGATAATTTGATACTCAGCATGCGTAGGCATGGTAAGTCCTGTATTGCATCGTCTGGGAGACATTCTCCGTATTAACCATCATACTAACCATGTTATACTGTTTTTTGTAAAAGGTTCTTTTTTAAAATTTGCTCCAGGGAGTAAAAATCGCAATTTTTATTAATTATGTCAAACATATAGCATCTTTTTCGCTCTTTACCTTTTGTTTAATAAATAGACTTTACAAATAAGTCAGATTTGTTTTGCTTCTGTATCTTTCTTTGCCTGAACTTCATTATCCTTAATTTATTAACATGAGTGTATTATACATAAATGTATACGAACACACACATATATTAACAAAAAAGATTTTATTAAAACTAAATATATTATTTTTATATGTATGAAGGCCACCTTTTTATAAAGGCAAATACAATAAATATTCCTTAATACTTTACTTAATAGGGTAAGAATATAGTTGTACCTTCCAATAAGGAGCCTTGTGTTTGACACAATATGTCCTAGAGCCAGAAGTTTAAACCCACCAAACCAGACGTTGGGTATTTTGTCATTGAATGCTAAGCAAATTAATTTAATTAAATTCATATTGTATTAATCTTTAAATAAATACTTTAGCACAGGCTTTTTTAATTTGCGCGTGATACTGTATAAATGTTTGAAATGAGCAATAAAATCTTGTACTTACACAAATTTATTGAAAATATTCCGTTGTACGTATCTTTTTAAAAGCCTGTACATTGTGTCCACTTAAGTTAACATTTTTATTTCTTATGTAAACTCAAAGAAAATGCACCCCACGAGTTGCAATTGTTTTTATTACATATTCTGTTTTGACTCTAAATCAAAGCATAGAACAGACATATTGCAATATTTTATTTCTCTGTTAAATTACATTTATTTATTAGGGCTGCTCTATATTTAACTTATTCAAAGAAAAACACAAACTTGTCATAGAAATATTAAAATTTTATAAAAAAGAAATAAGAATTTTTTTAGTGTCACTTATATAAATAGAATGTCCCTTAATAAGAGGTAAATATATAAGATCCATATTCAAAGAGACCTGTAGCAATATTAATTGTGCCTTATTCGAACAGGAAGAATTTATATCTTACTTTGTCTTAATTCAAAATTAAAAACATAATTACTGATTGCTATTTCAAACGAGCAAAATGTAAGAATTGAATTGTGCTAATTTCAGCAGGCCATTCTTTTGAAAACGTGTCTGTTGAGGGTAGAGATTCAAGCCTTAATTTTAAATTCAAATAGCAACATTCAAGACTAAAATAAAACATCTCCTGTGGCTCGCTATCTTCCGAAAATTCTTATTGCCACTGTCCCCTTTATGTTAACCGACACCCGGACATCCGAGAAAGAATGCCCTTTGTGACCCACTCGTTTAGGGAGAAAGTTACAGAAGAAAATAATAATAAAACATATCAAATTTCATGATTTAATGTACACACCAGCCTCAACCCCTTCAAGGTTCAACACCTAAGAAAACTGACTTAAAACGTACACAGTACAGAATAAGAAAATAAGATACATGAAATGAAATACCAGATTCATATTGCTAGATACAAATATATAACTGGAAATGCAAAGAATATAAATCAAATACATATTTAACAATAAATTCTCTCAGAAAGCCAGTCAAATATTTAAATGGGCATGTAAATTCAATTATTTTTATAGAGATATTTATAAATTAGAGAAGTGAACAATAGCTTTTTAACAAACATAATTTTTAATTCTACATAAAAGCAGAGTTTTGAAGAACTGCAATTGCCGAACGCTGCTCTAAGCAAAATATTGTTTTATGCACATTTATCACCCTTAACGTAGTAATACCATATACAATAGATAATTGTTTGTACTTGTATCCTGAGGTCGGGGGCCCATATATGTACTACAACAAATCGTCATGCAGTGTAATTATTATTTTTTAAAAAAATATATAGTTATAAATTTTACTAAAAGTAGTCGGCATTTCAATTCAACCTAAAATAAAATTCCAGGTATTTAAATAAGGTACCAGGTTTCCAAAGTATAAATAATATTTTAAGAAATATTTTCATTCCAATTTTTTCGTAACAAAAAAAGTATTTTTCAAATTCGATCCAAATGCCGCCCCTAAAATTTGCCACCTTGGATACGGGTCCAATTTCCTCGGCCCTGGAACTACCCCTGCTGCTAACATAGAGAAAATAGTAAATACGGTAAGGAGCTATATATAAGGGGATTAGATTATATGAAATTACTCTCCAACTAGGAGTATACATGTAAGAGGGAAGATATATAGATCAGGAGATTAGCTTTTATAATATAAGTTTTCTTTTATTTCTATTTTTAGTGCTATGCTGTGAATCGCTTGATTCGCCTTTTTGATTATATGGCATCTAGTTGCAATTAGGACTTAAAAAAAACGCATAAAACTAGCATTTTTTTAACATAGAACTAAAAGTACCATTAAGTTCCTACAATATTAAATTAAATTTAGATCTTCGCGAACATTGTCATTCTATGTGAATATTGAAGTTTTTCAAACAGGCTTTGCAATGAAAATAAATCATTTTCTCAAAAGTCAAAAGAAGCTGCAAGATTTTTTCTCTCTTATAACTTAATGCAAATAAAACTACAAGAAACTACCTTTGATAGAGGTATAACTCACTAAAAAGGAAAACGAGCATTGTTTATAAGCGTTATAAAACCATAGGCAAAAATCACTTCTTTCCCCTATTTTGTTTTTCTAAAGTAATTAAAGGTTATTATTAAATTTAAAACTTTTAATTTCCCAAAACTCATATTGAATTTAAACATTATTAAACTAACCGTAATAATATTTTCGTAAAGCACAACTTTCCCAAAAATCCTTCTTGAGACGCTTTTATTATGCATCGATCCAGTGCCGCTGTTTAAACGGAAAAAAAAAAAACTTTTTAATGCGGTATTGTCGGCACCAACACGAATTTTGCTAACTGATGGATGTTTATAAAGAGTAGACATTTATGGATAATCGGCCAACACACTAGACACTAACGTTCTATTTTTCTTAAACTATGTTGTATTATCCGGACTTGATTTTTCAATAACTATTCAAAATTCATCATATTTATTTAGTTAATTATAAGTTTTATTTTGAGAAATTCGTAACAAATTTTGTTTGGTTTAAATAACCATATACGGCCTGCGACCGCCCCTTGGTTTGGCGGCCCGTGTGCGGTGCACGCGCTGCACACCTGCTAGGATCGGCCCTGATTGAACGACATGAACAGAAGATGTTTAAGCCTTTTTAAAGTGAAACTGCTTTGCTCACGGAGTGAATGGAAATATTGCCCAGTTTCGCTTAACAGGGAGAAAGCGAAGGGAAGTAGTAATTTCCCCCGCCATCGCCCAAATCGTCGCAACGGTGAGGAGATAGCGACCTTGAGGAAAGAGAGCGAGGGACACCCTGTGACTTGCGTCATATCCGTGAAAAAAGTTGGATCGTTGCCTGCCTTTGGTCTTCTCCCCCCCCCCTTTTCTCACCAGACCAGGGAACATCTGTCAACGATTATATGTATTGCAATGTTTGCGTTACGGTGTAGACAAAATAGCTCTTGCAGCAAAAGCGTGCAGTTTTAAAATATTTTCTTAGATTGTTGGCCACATGGTGATGTTTTCGGCAGCTGATTTTGTTTTTTTAATTCTCATTTGCATTGAATTATTATTGATTCTAATCAGAATGCCTAAATCAAGTGCACGAAGAGGAAAAGAGTTTCGTGAAAGAAAAAGAAAAGAAAAACTAGCAGAAATTCCAGTCGAAAAAGTGATAAAAAACAGAAAAATAGTGCAAATTCATCAAGCGCTACTGCCAAATCTCGATCAGAGTACCTGAGAGAATATCGAGCATGGAAAAAAAACATTGCAAAATATTCTCTTAATACCGAGTTTAAAGACTGATGATGGAATGCTATTGAGACTCATCTAATGCTAGCACAGATTAATACGGACTTTGTGAACCACCCTGTGCAGTCCACAAGTACAGAGTCCTTAACAAGTCTAGTACGTGTTGGAACTGATGTATGTGAATCGATAATAAATTCTATCTTACGTTACAAAGACTATGATTCCCATAAAAATGCTCACAAAGATTTCCAAAAGCGATTCGTTAATAATCCTTTCGGTCACGGGTGTTCGATTTGTGATAGATTATGGTTTAGAGATGATTTGAGAACGCCTGTTGCTGAGCATAAAAATATTTTTTTAAATATTTTACCAGGAACTAATTTAGAAGACGTTAAAGCATGCTACAATTGCCGACAAAGTTTAAATAGGAAGAGTATACCAAATTTATCAAAATATAATGATTTTGTACACCCAGATATTCCATCACATCTTTCTACTTTGGATATGGTATCAGAAAGACTCATTTCTCCACGAATACCTTTCATGCAAATTAGGCGATTGAGACATGTACACGGTCAGATTGGAATATTAGGGAAAATAATAAATGGTTCCAGTATCCGTCAATACAATGGTCAATCGACTGCCACGGAATGTTGATGATTACTGTGTCAATGTTCACATCAAACGGAGGAAAATTCACAGAACTAGTTATCTGATGGGTTTGGTAACTAAAAGAAACATCAAAGCATGGTTGTAATATTTAGTAGCTACTCCACTGTACAGAATGTATGATGTTACAATCGATGATAGTTTCAACAATTTCAAACAGAATACGTCTCAAGTTCTTCAAGATGAAATCAGTGAAAATATAACTATTGAAGAGAGTCTTACAGACCAGCAACAGACGCTGTTTTGGAATAAAGAGAAATATATTCGTATTGCTCCTGGAGAAGCGAATGTACCAAGAAGTTTGCTATTTGATGAACATGCTGAGTAGCTCTCTTTCCCAGCAATTTACTTGGGTCATTTAAGAAACTTCAGGGAAGGAGTTAGAGTTACAACATTCATGATGGCCACGAGGGAATTAAGACGTGTTGATCGTCGTGGAGTGACCCCACAGCATTTGCTTTATATGGCAATAAAAATTATGCGATTGAGAGTTCGGGATTCGCTTACGGTTGCCTATGATTTTTGAATTTTATTTGAATTTAATAAGTTTCCCCCAGCAGTTTAAATGTAAACTAATACACTTTTTGCATAAGTTGTTTAAATAAAAACTAGGTAAAATAAAGTATTGCATATAATAGAATATTTAAAGTTAAAGCTAACATTAGGTAAATTAGGACTAAACTAAAATTAAGCTTACAGCATTAGATTAGGAAAAACTGAAAATGTTTTAATATATAGAACGAATAACAGTACAAGATGAAGAAGTGTACTAATTGATTTCCCGACTATAAAATAACTAGCTAAAGCAACCATTGTGCCCTAGAAAGAAAAAACTTATGTTTCCTGAACTACCATGCTGCTTGAAACGTGGTGGTACAAAAAATGTCACATTTACTTCTTAAAACTTTGGGCAACCTTTATTTGAAAAAGCGTTTATTATTATTAATATGTACTAGAGTTTGCAATCACATGCTATATTTTCAATCCCGGGATTTCGGGATTACATTATTCAAATCCGGGATCCCGGGATTAGGACTCAACTATTTATGAAAAATACTTAAATATCGGCATGGTTGAAATTACATAATAAAACTGAACATGTAATTAAAAAATTGGTTTAATATTGTTATTTATTGAAACAAATGAAAACAAAACTTAATTCATTATAAAAAAAAACAAATAAAAATATTACAAAATGAATTCAATAAAAATAGTACAATTTGAATTCATTAAAAATTGACCAATTTGAATTAAAAATACATATGTCTGAGATTTTCCAAAATCTTATTTAAAATTTAAAACAGAATAAAGTCCCTGTGTTATTTTCATGGAAACACTGTATTTTTTTAGGATTAATATATTTAGAGTTGATAACTGTATGGTAAGACATTCTAAAAAAGTAGATTTTTCAAAATAAAACTATGAAGTCTGAACTGAACCTTTTTCCGACAAGCTCACATATACCTATACACAGCACGTACAAATGATATAATGGAATTACATAAATTTTAATCTAAAAAAAGTTTTCTACTTCTACAACTGACATAGAAATTAATCACAATAACACTAAAATTGTCTCCAATAAAAATACTCAAAAAACAGACTTCAATTTTTTAAATAATAATAATCAGTTCATTTTATATTTCACAGTCGAATAAAATTTTGTCTTTTAACTTCCTCAAAAAATATCCTTTCGAAATATTTTTAACAACATGCAATCTAATTTGAAAATATATTTATAATGATAACAAAATAATATTACTAACTTTATCTCTCTGCATATTAAAAAAGGAGCAAACACATTGAATAACTCACCTATAAATGAGTTCATTCACAAATTTTAAATATTCAGAAAGAATTTTGAAGAAATGCCTTTTCGATGCTCCAAACAGCAATAACAGCGTATAAGAATATATTTATAATAACAAAATAATATTACTCTCAAGTTATCTCTTGATACATATAAAAGAGAGAGAGAGAGAGAAATCTAAAACAAACATATCTTTTATATTGACAAATTATTAATTCAGAAAAATGATTCCTGATTGATGATTCAGAAAAGAAAAATCAAATTTTATTATAAACACAAACAAATGAGTCACATTTTTTATTACTGGGGAATAGCAATGAATGTTGCTCAATGTCTCGTTTCGGAAGTGGAAGCTCTCTATATTAATTTTAATGAGAAAAAAAATCTCAAAACATAATTTAGACAAAAATTAAATCCCGGGATCTGAAGAAGCACCGGGATCCAGGTTCCTAACTTAAATTGAATTTCATTCAATGAGTGGTAAATACATAAGGTCCATATTTAGGGGATCGGTACCAACATTAATTATGCTTTATTCAAAGTGTATTTTACAGAAGGTACTACAGTATTTGTATATTAATTTATAGCTTTAAAAAATACATCATACTTCAAAATAAAAAACATAATTACCTGTTGCTATTTCATACGAGCTTAATGTAAGAGATTGATTTGGACTAACTTAAGCAGGCCAATTTATTCGAAAACGATGGTAGAGATCACAAAAATTTATTTGAACCTCAAGTAACTTCACTCAAGAGTAAAATAAAACATCTCCTGTAGCTAGATATCTTTCAATAATTCGAATTGCCTCTGTCCCCTTCAAGTTAGCTGACACCGGACATATCCTGTGGGTAGGAGAAATGTCCGTTTTCTGCCCCCCACTTGCGATGGGGAGAAAGTTACAGAAGAAAATAAGAGAAAACATATCAAATTTCACGTTTTAACATACACACCTGCCATGAACCCTTCAAGGTTAAACACATAAGAAAACTGACACATTAAACGTATACAGTATAAAATAAGTAAATAAGATACATTAAATGTAATACCAGATTCACAATACTTTGAAAAAAATTTTCAAATTATAATTCAGACAAAAATGAAATCTCGGAATTAGTAATTTTAATCCCGGGGCTGCAAACCCTAATATTTACCAATTTTTGTTCAATAATTATAGTTCTGGGAGGTCTATCTAAAATATTTGAAATTATTTCCTTCTAGTGCATTATTTTGGGAAAAAATTCAGCGCATGAAAGAGTTATAGGTGGACGATTGGCCACCCTATCTTTAAAAATATTTATTTCCATACAACGATTTTATAATCTGATATCATAATAACATAAGAAACAGTGTTTTTCACCTGAAGCGCACCAGAAAAATTGAAATAAAAAATTCTTAAGCATTCTGAAGACTAATGGAACAAAAAAGAAGCAATGTTGCAGTTTATTCAAGTTTTTTTTTAAAAAAAAATATATATGTTTAAACTCTTTTCTTTAACTCGTGTCTGCATATGAATTAAAAACATAAAGCAATCGAGAGATAGCAAAATCTTTTTTTTTATTTCAGTGTTTTTGCAATGCTTTGAAAAAAAAAACTTTTGTTACGAACCAAAGGATATATATATATATATATATATATATATATATATATTCAAAATTTCTCTACAAGAGAGAGATGAATTACATGATTAATACTTAAAAGAATATCAATTGCCAGATAACAAGACAACAGAATTTAGAAGGAGATATGAAAGATTGAAATAAAACAGTAAAATATAAAAGAATGGATGCTTCAGTATTATCAACATTGCTGACTTAGGACAGCTAGTATACATAAAATTTTCTTTAAAAAAATCATTCTGTATAAAAGTGGGGTTGAACATGTTTTTTGGCCAGCCAACCTTCCCCCTTTTTTGTTAATAATACCAAGCAAATACCAATTGGAAATAATGGATAGGAAATCTAAATCCATTATAAGGAAAAGGTAACTTACCCAAAAATTGCATACTGAAATGCAGAGCCCGCGCTAAATTTGAGTACAACAAACAAGTTATTGCCAGATTCTGGACCCAAATACAATTTCAAAACAAAGCAATGGCTGAAAAATAGCACTTAGCAAAAGTATGAAAAGAATAGAAATAATAAAATAAGAAATGTAAACATACTACCATTATCTTAGACTCTTAATATGGTTTAAAAGTTATAATATATTCTAAAAAAGTAATTTTATCTAAAACTAGAAACTGGGGGTATTTAAAACTATCTAGGAAGAATAATAAATCTATAATATAAACCTTTTAAAACTATGGAAATTTAATCCTTACTATTTAGAATTTCATTATTTAAATATCTATTAATAAAATTAATAGGGTAGTTTTGAATTAAACAGTATTTAGTAAAATGTTTATAATTTTTCATTTTTTCTGATTAATTAGAAACTAGAAGATTATTGCGTAGTGTGTAATTAAGAACAATATTTCTGAATATAGATACATGCACATTACTCTCCCAATGCGGTACTTTTATAATATTGAAATTAAAGTCTTCTCGTTTATCATAAATATTAGTAACTATTTTATAATCATTTAATTTAATTTCTATATCAAGAAAATTTGCTTCGTAACTGTTACTATTTGTCTGTATTAAATTAAGATATTGCGGATAAAAATTAATATTAGGTATAAAGTTGTCTTGCTTGCCAAAAATGATTATATCATCTATATAACGAAAAAAATAAAATTCTAAGTTGTCTGTGAAACTATTTTCAAAATAATGTAAATATAAATTGGCAAGACAGTTGCTAGCTGGGCCACCTTGTGGTAGACCCTTAATATGTTGATAATAATTACCATTATGATAAACATAATTCTCTTTTAGAACTAACCTAAGTAGAGAACCAAATCTATCATATTTGACATTTTTAAACAAATTATCTTTATGTAATTTTACTAGTGTTTTTATCATATCATCAATATTAATTGAGTTAAAAAGATCTTCAAAATCTAAACTAAATACTGAAAATATTTTTTTATCTTTAATTTGTGCAATAAGTTCTGTACTATTTTTTAGAATGGCTGAAGTTTTTAGATTATTTATTGTATCTTGTAACATTTCATGTAGAATTTTGCCTGATTTGCTGATATATATGTATTAAAACCATTAGTAACTGTTCTAAACTTTACTGGATTTTTATGAAATTTAGGAGTAAGAAATACATGTGGAAATTTAAAATTATTATAAATTTGTATTTTTAATTGTTTATGAAAAGCCAAAATTCGATTATTTATTTCTCTATCAGAAATTGATGACCTAATAAAAGCTGTATTATTTTCAAAATGTTTCTTGAGCATTAAACTATAATAGTATTTGCAAATGAAGGCAAAATTTCCAGGCACTTTATCAATATAAACTATAATAAATTTATTTTGTAATTTTTTAATCTGATTTTTAATATCATTAAAAAAGATGTTATTATCTGTACTAAAGTTATATTTATTAATCTGTTGTGTAATGTTACATTTAAACTCTGTGAATGCCTCTATAGGCATACTATATTTAATAGCAATTTTGTAAATGAATTGCTCAATATCATTATATAACTGATTTTTGATAATTTATATTAATATATTTTGATATATATATATATATATATATATATATATTAAAACAATTTTTTTTCTGCCATGAAATTTACAAAACAAACCTTCAGTTTCTCTACAGGTATTATCTTTGATATAGCAGGTTCTACATGTTAGAAATAAATGAAAAATATATCTTATTCGATTTTCATATAAATCCCCATTGAATCCACAATATCTATAACATGTGTCAAATATTTTTCATGCATTTAGAAGGAATTATCATTCTGTTGCATATTTTGTTAACTGCTCTTTTCAAAACAATTTTTTTAAATCTTATTTTAAAATATACGATCCTCTTCTCTCATTTCCCTTCCTATAACTTTAAAGAATATGCAAGATGTAGAAACTCAAAAGAACTTATTAAATCTGTTTCCAGTGCTGATTCAGATTGAAATTAATGAAACCTATCTTAATCCTAAGAGAAAATCTTTGTATCTTTTACCAAAATCTCAGTTTAAGGATATCTACCGAACAGTGCAGCTATACTAACTTTGTTGACTGATCTTGGATGGCATTGTCAGTGACGGGCTCATCTAATGAAAATATATCTTTTTCGAACGATGGAAATTCTTCAATTTAACTTTGTGGATTTCTTTTCTATGATTAATTTGAGAATGGCTCCTTTTTCAGATCGTCCTTTTTCATGGCTTATAAATTTGCAGGGAGATAAAGAAAACTCAAATAAAGGACACACATTCAAGTATTTTGGCATCGCAAATAGTTGTTTTGCTTTCTTTTTGTACTTGCTTTATTAACTCTTCATATTGAACTTAGGGATTTTCTTAGCCACTACCTCGGACAAATCCAGTATATTTTTTTTATCTTTGTATGTAATGAGAAAGTATTTCGTTCGTTTATTTATTTGCTTAGGATTTTGGATGCACGAGAAAAACATTATTTTTTATGAAAACCCATGCATATTATCTTCGCTATAATGTAAATATAATAGTGGATAGTTTCAAACCACAATTTTAAGGCAACTGCTGTTTACAAGTCGTCATCGAATTGAAATTGTATGGTAAACTCATATTTCAGCAAATCTGATTTGTTTGAACCTTATATTTTTGATCACTCGATAAGAAGTGCTAATAAAAAAAATATCAATTTCTTTGTTTAAATCTGTTTTTTGAACATAAAATTCAATATAATATCACTGTTAAAATCAGGCGTTTACAGCCTTTGGCACGCATGCCATGTTCTATCAGCCATGCCATCGGTGCCATACAATTCTCAGTGGCACTCGGCAAATATGCAAATTGTTGAGTGAATGGAAATTGATAATATTAAAATGGAGCTTATTGAGCATCTTCAGAAAAACGGAAAGAAAACTACGGAATTACGAAAAAATCTGGAACATAACTGGAACGATAAATCGATAGCTATTTTAAATCGTAGGATGTCATTGTTGGAGAGAGTTTTAGAGTTTGGAGAAAATTGCTTGTACTCTGCTTTCAGATTTTGGTTCTACATATCTATATGAATGAGTCCTTTCTCACATGAAAAATATTTTGCGTCCGTAAAGAAGTTGCTTAACGATTGAATCTTCATAATCTCTCTCTCTCTCTCGTTCAAACCGAATGCCACAAATAACATACCCCTGATATTACAAAATGAAGTAGAGTGGTGTAGGGACAAAGTTCGGCTTAAAATAATAATTTTTTTAACTGTATTGAAGGAATACTTACAATTTATATGCTGCTAATTTCTTATTTTAATAGATATGTTTAAAAGGCACATAATACTTAATAAATGTATAATTTTAATTTCTAATTTATGTTAAAGGGATAGTTATATTTTATGCTATTTATTATATTATATGCTGATCAGCATCTGAATGGTGCAATATTATTACATAAAATATATGAATCTGTATTCTAGATCCCTGTTCTCTAACACTGACTCGGAAATCGAATTGTTTCAAATATTTTCAACTGTGAGGCTTCTTGAATCATATTGACAGATTGATTTGGCACTACACTACTACAAGGTTATTACCAATTCCTACTTTAAATCATCTATAAAAAATTTCAGAAATTATATTTCTTCTTTCAGATGTACTGAGGAAGAATTACTTTTTTAAAAATTGTTGAAAAGAATTTACGAAAAAGTATAATTTTGACCCCCCTTTTTTGGGAGAATGTGAAGAATTAATAAAAGTACTGATGAAAATAAATAAGCTTTATTTTTATTTAACTTAAGTAATATTTTAAACATATTTAATTTCAGAAAACCAAAATAAGCAATTTTCATCCTAGTAACATTAAGCAAAAAATTAATTTAGGAAACAAAAGATTTCAATCAAAATATTCGAAAAAAAATAGATTGTTTCCAAGGCGATTGGGAAATTGACTATTTTGTAGTAAAAAAAAAGAATGGTTCAGTAATTGTTTGATTTGTCACGAAAGTGTATTTAAAAAGTACCAATAAATATTAATCGTTCAATGACACTTTCCCTCGAAGATCTCTTTCAAGAGATGAGGAATAAGCTTTCTTGAATAATCTTTACAATAGCAAAGAAATATTTGTCAGTGATAATGTTTCAGCGATAACAAAGCCATCCTATGAAATTTGTTATATCATTGGTTACCCTATGAAATCGTTAACTGATGCAGAAATTGTGAAAGAATAGTCTTAACTGTGCTTCCAATTTGGAAGAATTCAGTGACAAAAATAAAAAAAAATATCAAAAACATTAATTAAAAAAAGCAAAGTAGTAGTTACAATATTTTGATCAAAATCCACATTTTAAATTTTCTATGTCATCTTGATATTACAGCATCCCTCCTCCCATTAATCCTCATGTTGCGGCTCGCGTGAAATAGCTAACATATGTATGAAGCCCGGCAGAAAAAAGGTTGAGCATTCCTGGTGTAGTATGTTGCTGTCTATCATATCCATCACATCTGGCGTTCTTGCGAACGTTTGCGTGAGTCTGGGCAACCTATCGGACGTCTGCGCAAAACATGTAAAAATGCTGTACCTTGAATAATTCAAATCAGTTTTTGTCGAGTCAATAATTCTATTAATACCGAATTTATCTTGGATGTACATTTCATAATTTGCACGCGTGCGTTAGGTGTAATTCACAGTAATAAATATTAACGTAGATTAAAACAAAATCATATATACACTTTTAAGTCGTAACCGAACATTCAACGACAATAAAGTATCAACAAGTACACAGACGACCATGGTTTCGAAAATTAAATTAAGGAAATATACTAAAAAATACTTATAAATTTTGGATTTACCATTCATGAAGTAAATAGAGAACAAAGATTCCATGTGTGTTACGTGTGAAAACTTACAAACCCGAAGAACACGTGGAAGTTATTTTAAAACAATTGAAAATCATTTAACCTGTTGGCAAAGAATTTTAAAAAGTGTTTCCTTGCTGAGGACAGCTTGATAGTAAGTTACGAGTGGGTTAGGAATCCATTTCAAAATACTTTAGAAGGGCTCTCAACTGCCGAAGAAGAAATCTTCATAAATTTTACATCCATTGGTAAAATTAAAAGTTATTTTTGTAATAAATCGCTCTTTCAAATTTCTGCAGAGGTGGATAACGAATTTTCCACAGTGAAAACAAAAGAATTTCGTGTACTATTTTATCCAAATTTTCAACATCCTACCTTTGTGAGACCGGATTTTCTGCTGTGGCTGCTTCGCAGACAAAGTATAGATATCATCTAAATATAGAAAGATAACTCAAAGTTTCAATTTCTAATGTTAAGTCTTTCTTTGAAAACTTTTGCTGGGGAAGAAGAACCCATGGAAGTCACAAAAAATATTAAACTTGTTCTTAATTTAGTAATAAGAAATTAGTTAAAATACCTCGTGCAGTATTGATACATTAAAGGTATTCTGGCTGAAGTACCCGCTCTTTGCACGAGTTCATCTGAAAAAAAAATAAAACATTATTCATGATATAATAGCTGAATTGCAAGGATAGTAAAACCAAGTGCACTACATTGTGTATAAAAATGTAAAATGATTTTTTTAAATGAATGGTCACATTGCAAAAAGTTTTGAATGAACTGTAGTTTTAATCCTCACAGAATTAGCGTTTAGAATTAATGTTAAATAATGAAAAATAATGTAAAATTTGGATAAAGAATAATTGTGTTTTTTTAATTATATTTAAAGCGAGAACACTTCAAAATGATTTAACCTGGAACCAAGCGCCCACTCAAATATTTAACATTAATGGTCGTGTGGGTGACTCAGTCACCCCAATACTTTTTTTAAAATTATTTTTATTGTACAAGATAAAAATCGTAATTCCAGTAAATAATGTAATTAGGAGAAAGTATACTTACCTACATTCAAAGACTTCTCAATTTTTCTTTGATAATTTGAGAAAAAATCCAATAAAACTGAACTTAAATGATTCAAATGTGCATGACCTTAATAAAGGACACAAATCACACAGACACTTTTCACTAATATTACTGGAATGTTATTTACAGGCAAAACATTCATATTTTGTTGAAGTTATTGTAGTTTTACTGTCCTTCGATGATCGAAAAATAGCATATTGAGCGTTTTCATGTTTGTGTATTTTTGACAGGGTGTTGTGTGTCTTGTGGTACACTAATGACTTCATATTTTAGTTGATGTTCTTTAGGAAGCATTTCCTTTCGTTTCATGTTCATCGCTTTTCTCAAATTAACTTTCGCTATCATGAGTAATATGCATTATTTCAGCAGGTTCCTCCTTTGATTTATGAGGGGTGAAAAGTAAATTAAGAGTCTTCCTTTTCATTTTACAGCTAATGCACAGTATTTCAATATAGTGGTGAATTTTTTATCTTCCTAATCTTTTTTTAATTCTGGATCTGGGTTATGCTCTTTCTCACAAATGTCATACTTAAGTTTTAAAAAGAAACATAATAAAAAAATCTCTCATCGTTGAGTTACAGCAATCCAAATAAAATGTTTTTGATGTGTAACATCTTTACTCTCGGTTGCTGGATATTTGAAGGAGTGATTTCGTGAAAAGGGACGGAAATGCATAACAGGAAATCGGGGAAGCACGCGCTGTTTAATTTGACCAATCAGCTTGGTGGTGTCTCTTCGCTACCCTCGTCTCGGGGTCGAACTGTAGTAGCAATTAAGCCTCCAGCCTTCCGCACATAAATAAACTTCCAGAATAAACTTGCGGTTTTTACGCTCAAATGTAAAAGTCTCAGGGCTCGTTGTGTTTGAAAATGGACAAACCGTCATTTTGGTGGTCGAATACATTTCTCCGAATCAAACAGCTAAAAAAATTCAAGGTTTCCTGCAATTTGTACTTTTACCGTATACCGAAGGTGGTTCTAATCTTTTTTTAAAAAAAAACAATCACTCGCTTCCCTGATTTTCGGTTGTGATTTTAACGTTAACTTCAGTTTTCCAGAAGCTGAGCTGCTCATAGCTTTTCTGAAAGATGAACTCAAGCTCGACATGAACACAAATCGAAATGTTTCGACAACTAACAGTGGTACTGTTATTTACGCTGTTTTTCAAATATTTTTAAATACTTTGAAATCCCAAGGAAATGTATCATATTTTAGTTTTCATAAATCTACTGTCTCCGCTCTTCCCCAAATATTTATGAACAAGAATAAATATTTTTGATAAAAAATTGCATAACTCTTTATGTTAATTAAATAAAATTTTCTTTAAAGATATAATTTTTCCATAGAAAATTATTTCCAATCATACCCGATTCTTTTTTTTCTGGATTAAAGTCACTATTGCGTATTTACCACGATAACATTTCAGATGTTACACATCATATGCGACTACTGTAAGGCTCGGTTTTTTTATTTGGTTTTAGGATGAAAGATTGAAGCTTTTATTTTTGATAACGCAATATCGACAGATGATATATATAAATTATATCAGTGTAAATGTGTATTTTTTTATTAGGTCAGAAAATATTTTGTTTTACTTCATTCCAGTTATTTTTTTTAAAAATTATTTTGTTTTCGATATGCTCGCGCCCTCCTTGTAGGGTTATCGCGCCTCCCCGGGGGGAAGGGCACCCCACAGTTTGAGAAACGAAGATGTACTCGCTTCGACGAGTAAAGTTCTGTTTTTTTCTCCTTCATTCGGGAGGGTCTTCGCCCCCCCCCCCCTGCGGTCTAGACCGTGGGATTTTTGTTTTAGTTTTGTTTTCTCAATTTCGGATCAGAGAAGAAGCTAAGTCCTTTAGCTGGGTCTTGTAATGATACATTCACGTAGATGTCATAATTGCTGGATTATGTGCAGCAGCACAAAACTAAAGTGGGAATTATTTTTCGCAACAATGCCAATATACACTCATGTCCATAAATTAAGGATAATTCAGAATCACACAGAAATTGAACTCTAAAATAAAAATTTCACCTGTAGAATTATCACACACATCTTGAAGAAGAATATGCGAATTACAGGGAACCACCAGATGGCGCGGATAGTACGTCACAATGACGAAAGTGTAAGAGAGGGGTACATAAGGAATGGTGGCAAAGAAGTAAAATTGTTCAGAAGCGCTTTAAAAGCCTTTCAGTGCAATAACCGCATAGTTATGGCACAAAGGAAGCATTTGGAGGATTTTTTGTGAGGTAGAATTATTGGACGACTGGAATGTAGATGTACCCAGCTGGAAGTATCCGAGTAACTTGGAATCGCCCAGAGTGTCATCTCCAGGCTTTGGCAACGATTACAAGATGATGGTAATGTGAGTAGATGCTACAGCACAGGTCGCCCCCGAGTTACAACGCCGAATGAGGACCGGTATTTGGCAGTTACTGCCAAAAGAAACCGATGGAACACAGCATCTGACCTATCTCGTCAGCTCTCTTCAGCCACCGGTACGACAGTTTGAAGGCAGACCGTGTACAGACGCTTAGGGCACATTGGTCTATATGCTCGTAGGCCTGTCAGATGTGTTCCCCTTACCGCAACTCACTGTGGCCTGCGATTAACCTAGGGTAGAGATCATGCGTTGTGGACACCGCAACAGTGGTCTTGTGTGATGTATTCTGACGAGTGCAGGTTTAGTTTGCTGTCTGATTCTCGCCGGACTTTTATATGGAGAGCGCCGGTACCCATTACCACCAAGAGAACACCATTGAACGACACCGTTACGGTGGTGCAGGATGGCTCGTTTGGGGAGGAATTATTCTTGGTTCCAGAACTGACCTGCATGTTCAGAGTGTAACGATGACAGGCCACATCTATCGGGATGTCATTCTGGAAAAACATGTACGTTTGTTTCGGGGCGCCATGGGAGCTGAATTTTGTTTATGGATGACAACGCCCGTCCTCACCGTTCAAACATTGTAGACGAATGCCTTCAATCGGAGGATACCACCAGTATGGATTGGCCAGCATACTCACCGGACTTGAATCCAATAGAGCATGGGTGGGATATGCTTGGCCAACGAATTGCAGCCCATCAACCCCCTCCCACCTGTCTACCGGAATTTCGGAGGGCATTGCTTGATGAGTGGTGTAATATTCCCCAAGATCAGATTGATCATTCCGGTCAGAGCGACCGAGCGAAGAGGTCGTGTTTCTACTCTGCTCCTCCTCCGGTTTTTCACTAGTGACGCAACTGCCTCGGGGTTTTTTTTATCCCCCTCCACCCGCTGTGTGTTCCTTCTCTTCGGGGCTTTTATATAGTCCTTGCCATCGCTTCTCTCTCTCTCGATTTGACTATTTCATCGGCCGTTGGAATTTTGATATGTTCCTCCTTGCTGCTTCAATTTGTGACCCTAACAGTTTTTAATAATCATTATTATGGCAAAAGAAGAATCCCCGTTCGATAGCCTACTGGAATTTTTTCCAGCAGCCCCTGACTCTGAACTATTTCTCCAAATGGCCAGCCATCTGTCCAGCCTCTCTGCCTACGTTTCCTCTTCCAAAGATAAGCGACTGAAAAGTTCAGCCAATGGTCTTGCTGATCAACTTCTTCCAATATTTAAAGTGTTTTCTGTATTTTGCAAAGAGGCAAATACAGTTTCTCCGGTATCTCATCCTTCTAGTTCCAGAGAATCATGCGTTTCTGCGTTGGAGAGACAAATTTCCTCTCTTGAGGGCCGTCTCGAAGAATCTCAGAGATGCTTCGATCGCCTGGTCAGTGGTTTCAGAGATAAAGCTGAAGAAACGACCGATTTATTAAAGAAGTTCTCTTCCTCAATCGATGAAAATTCGGAACTCATCTCCAAATGTTCTTCGGATATAAATTCCTGCTGCACCACCATGGGAAGTATTTCTCAAACACCAGTAGGACCTCCACCTATCTCCTACGCCCAAGTTGCTTCAACCCCCACCCATGTCGGCAGGCCTGCGGTCGAACGACCTGCTCCTCTCCGATCCGTTCACATCAGGTCTCGCTCAGGGTCCAGCTCCTCTGAAGAAGTCAGGAAAAAAGTTACTGCTTGCCTTATCAACAAAAATTTCCCTATTCCCATTATCAAAATCAGTAACAATTCGAATAATGGAATCTCCATCCAACTATCAAAGGATTCAGACGTTGACTTTTTAGAAAAAGAACTAAAATGTATTGAAGCTCTTCAACATCTGGACATTAAGAGGTCCCACTTAAGAAGACCTCAGGTATTTATCCGTAATGTAGACAAATCCTATGACAAGGAATCATTGCACAATGCCCTTAAGCTAAAAAATGAAAATTTAAATGATGACAATTTTAAAATTGATTTTTCCATCACTTCTTCCCGGTCTAACCATTGGGTCATTTCAGTTGACCCCAAAATTTACCAAAATTTAATTAATTCAGGTTTCTTTTATCTCAACTTCGAAAGAGTTAAAATTAACTCCTTCACTTCTGTCAGGCAATGTTCTACGTGTGGCCTGTTTGGTCACTCTAAAAAATATTGCTCTTCCTCAATTGTTTGCCTTAAATGTGGCGCATCTGATACATATGATCACAATAATTGTACTTTAAACTGCCTTAACTGTGTCAAATATAATGAAAAATTCAAAAGCAATTTTGACCCCAAGCACAGCTGTAAGGATCGAACTTGTCCTGTTTATGAATTACAAAAAAAACGAGCCCTTTCTTTTATTGACTTTGGATTGTAATTCATTTAATAAGTTAGTATATTTTGTTAGGATTTTTCTCCTCAGTATATATTCATTATATAATTTACAATTATAATTTTTATTTTATTCTTTTTATTAATGTTTTTTTTTTTCTATTTGTAAATTTGCACTGCCTTGCTCCTTGTCGTTTTTTATCTTAGTTATCTTTACTCATGTAATCATTTTCATGTATTTTTATATTGTATTGTATTTTTATTGATGTTTTTTAATTCGTTTTATTACTATTTTTATTGTGTTTGCACATATACTGTTATCTCTGTATTTAACTGTTTTATGCATTTTATTCTTACTTATCCATCTCAGTTAAAACCTTTTCTTTTTTAATTCTGGCAGATCTGCTGAAAATTTTACAACTAAATGCAAATCACTCCCGATCTGCCCACCTTCAGGCTCACTCGGTTGCAGTGGAGATGGGTTTTGATCTACTTCTCCTCCAGGATCCTTATCCTAATTTTAAACTTCCCTTAAATTCCCCACTTGGCTCTTCTCAATTCTTTTCGAATTCTCTCAATTGTGCCATTGTTTGTTATAATCGGAATATCATTTGCAACTTTCGCATGAAAACCGATCATACTGTGTCTGTCGACATTAAATTAAATCAAGTTCTCCTTACTGTTATTAACGTCTACTTTCCCCCTCACGATGATTTCTCTGAGGCTATTATTCAATTGAATCTCTATAAAGGAATAAGTAAGAATTGTTTGTTATCCGGGGACTTCAATGCAAGGTCAGTTGTTTGGGGTTATAAGAGCACTGACAGGAGGGGGGATATCTTGACTGATTTCTTGCTCTCCAACAATTTACACCTTTGCAATATTCCAGGGCTGGGGCCAACGTTTCATGGTCCAAGGTCTGCAGTTGGAAACCCCGATCTCACCATCACATCTTGTGACCTTACTTCCTTTGTTGAGCATTGGGAAATTCTTTCAACCGAATCTCTTAGCGACCATAGCTTTATCAGTGTCCATCTCCGGTGTGATCTAACCTTTTCTGACTTTGTCTTTAAAACCAAATATGGCATGAATAAATTTATTTCTAATTTTCGCAAACACTATAACCTTCTTAATTCTTTCTTAACTAATATCTCCTCAATTGGACAACTGGACGATTTTGCCTGCTTATTAATAAACACTACAAAAGCCTCTGCCTTCTCAACTCTTAGAAAGCGCCGGGTCTTAAGCACTCCTTCTTTTAAATGGTGGAACAATTCTCTAAGAATCCAGCGAAATCAACTTAACGCATACAAGCGTAGGATTGTTTCCCTCACAAAACATGGCCTGCCGGTCGACGAGGTTGCTTCCATGCACTCCAGGTATAAGGCCCTTCGGGCCTACTATAAAAAATTAATAATTGACACCAAGAATAAGGCTTGGGAATCCTTCTGTTCAACTAATTCCAATAATTTTGGGTTTACATTTAAAGCAGCTTTCGGAAAGTTAACCAGTCCTACTAATCTTCATCAGATTTCGACTGGTGACCCTGCCTCCACCTTCCAAAGTAAGATTAGCCTTCTTCTTGATTCTCATTTTCCTTCAGGATCTCCTTCTATTCCCCCTGTCTTCAATAACAGCTCTCCTCCTTCTGGCCTGAGACCTAGTGAAGTTGACGTCGTTTTCCGGAAGCTCCGGGGAGGTAAAGCCCCGGGTATTGATCTCATTGACTACGCTATTTGGAAAGCTCTTTATAATTCTTTCCCCAACTTGCTTTTCCGTTTCTTTAACCACTGCATCCAATTTAGCCACTTCCCCTCCATTTTTAAGGACACTAAAATTAAATTTCTTCTAAAGCCTGGGCGTGACCCATCGTCTGCTCTCTCCTATCGTCCCATTTGTTTGTTGTCCACTCTTGGCAAAATTTTAGAAAGAATTTTTCTTAATAGGTTTCTTCTCTGGATGTCTGAGAATAAAATTCTCCATGGGTCTCAGTTTGGTTTTAGGGAAAACCGCAGTTGCATTGAGGCTGTTGACAATTTAGTGCATCACATTAAAAATACACGGGTGCATAAGCATACTGCTTCCACGTTTATCGATATCAAATCTGCTTTTGACAACGTGGATTGGTCGACTCTCTTCAATATTTTTCATTCATTCCATATTCCCCTTCACTTTCAGAAATTCATTCACTCTTACCTCACTAACAGGGTAATTATTTGGGCTGATAATTCTTTTTCAATTAAAAAACAAATTTATAAAGGTTGCCCACAGGGGTCCGTACTTTCCCCTACTCTTTGGAATATTTATTTTAACCCTATTCTTTCTCTGAACTCTGAACTGTTTCTTCTTCAAGCCTTTGCGGACGATCTCGCAGTAGTCTCTTTTGGCCTCTCGCGTAGGGAACTTGAGAATAATACTAACAAAATCTTAAGTTTAGTCGATTCTAAGCTTTCCGAGCTTAATTTGTCAATAGCAACTGCCAAAACCGTTTCTGTTGTTTTCCGATGTCCCTTTCTTCAATGCGGTGGCTTTCGTGGGAGCTCAACCTTCAGGAGAAATCCTATTTTTAAATTTGGTCCGAATTCCATCCATATCGCCAAGTCATACAAATACTTGGGTGTCCACATAGACAATCTCTTATCTTGGACTCCCCATATAAATTCCATCAAAGATAAGATTCTCTCGATTTCCTCCAACTTTCATCGTGTTTCCAAAAATTTCAATCACCAGCATATTTCCCTAATGAAACTTTGGTATAATTCTGTAGTACAACCAATCATCTCCTACGGAGCAGGAGTATGGGGTGGATTCCTGACCTCTGTCCAGATACAAAAACTTAAATCCATTCAGAGGATTTACTTATTAAAAATTACCAAAGCTTATAAAACCTCTCCTACAGATGCTCTTAATATCCTATCAGGGATTCCCCCCATTCATATTATTATTCGCTCTCTCTACTTTAAGTTCCAAATTTGGAACAACAGGAACGATCTCCTTCCAGGTCTTATCCCAGCTTCGAAGTTGGACTCTTATATTTCTCTTCATCAGGTGCCTCCGGATTTTCTTTCCTTCCCTATCAATACTTTCGAGGGCCCATCTGAGTGGGAAGTGTACACTGACGGTTCCAAAATCGGTTCCGAGGTTGGTTTCGCCGTGTGTATTTTTTATCGGGGCTTTCCCTTTAAAACGTATCTTTTTAAAATTCAAAATTTCAATTCTGTTTTTCAGGCAGAGTTCTCTGCCATCGGCCTCTCTGTCTGTTGGGCAGTTCATCATAATACTAAAATTCACATCTATACTGATAGTTTCTCCTCTATTCTCTTTCTTAATAATCTTACAAATAAATCTAGCTATCTCAATTCTATTAAACTTAAATTGTTTCAATTCCGGAACTATTACAATCTTTACTGGGTCAAAGCTCATAACAATAACATCTATAATGATTACGCCGATTTTTGTGCAAAAAAGGCTGTTTATGATGGTGAAGTGTTTTCGGTCCCTGCTCCTCGCTCCTATCTCTCTAGTTCCTTAAATAAATTTGTCCTAGAGTCTTGGACCTCCTATTGGAATGATTGCAATACGGGGCTTAGGGTCAAACGCTTTTTTAAAAATCCTAACTTTAACATTCCTCCAATTTCTAAATATCTGGTCCATTTTCTAACTAATCATGGCCCTTTCCCCGCTTACTTGCACAGGTTCAATCTTCTTTCCTCTCCAAATTGCATTTGTGGGTCGCCCGGGGACGCCGACCATTACGTTTTCCACTGTCCCTTCACTGCCGATCATCATCTTGTTAATCCCAATCCAAATGCTCTTTCCCCTTGGGTTAACTCTGTTACTAATAATCGCACTATCCACAATAAATTAATTTCTTGCTTTGTGATTTCAAATTCCATTTGTGATAGGCTATCTTAAGCCCTCCTTTTTTCTGTTTCTTGGCCTTCCTCTTGCTATTCCTTTTCATTTTTTATTTCAAAAAATTAATTTGGTTTTCTCCCGGCCATTTGCTGGATCTCGTCATTTGGCCAATGTCTCCCTCCCCTCCCTCCTTCTTCTTTTTTGAATGACTGGTTTGCATTCCCTCTCTGTTGTTTTCATTGCCTTGGGGTGCAAAGCTTTTGGAGAGGGGAGGTCATTGGATATGGTGCCTCCCCTTTGGCACCCCCCTGCGTCTTTTGGGACGTCTTCCAAGATCCCACTCTGCTGCCGCTCCTGAACCGACTTGAAATATATGGTGCGTCTAAGAGCCAGCCTATAAAATTTAGGCTTCTTCAACAGTTAGCTGGTGGCAACCTAAGTTGGAGGAAAATAGAAGAAAGAGTCCAGTAGCGGGGGACTGGAAGCGCTTCAGCTAAAAATAGCTTCGGCAGTCAGGGAGTGGGGGGGGGGTGATAGTTTACGTGGTGGTCGAGAGACCAGAGAGGAGGAAAAGGCAGATCTTGCTTTCGTTTCGTTTCGAAACGAAAACGTTTGCAGGGGGGGAGTGATTTTCGTTAGAATCGGCTTTGCAAGGTCGTTGCTCTGTGTGGCATCCGATGTGTCGATGGGGAAGGTTTCTATAGTCGTTTTGATTGTTGATCGTCAGGTTGGGATGGCGGAATGGAATTTTGTTGCGAGTTCTGCTATCAGGGTGTGTATTGGTTCAACTTTCAGTTCTTCCGGCCATTATTGCTCTTTCCAAAATATAACAAAAAAAAATGTCTGGACCTTTGCTATCTTTTTCTTCCCCTTTCTCGAACTCCCATTCAGGAGGGGTTTCCTCGCTTCTCTTATTACTTTTTTCATGTCTTTCCTGTCTCATTAGTTAGACAGCGTCAGTGTTTGTGTTTTGTGTGTGTGTGTGTGTTTTTTTTTTTTTTTTTTTTTTTTGTATTTGCAATGTTATACAAAATTGTAAAGCTTTCCATCTGTATTCCCCCCCCTTTTCTCAAGAATTTTGTGGGGAGGGTCCCTCCTTCGGGACCACTTTGTACACTTTTTTGTTTTCTTTAATAAAGTTACATCTCGGAGGGTCGATTCACAGCTCGAAACCCCTTGGGTGGGCTTGATTCTCCCGA
>BMAO01023674.1:0-96626 GCA_019973975.1 Trichonephila clavata
CAAAAACTACTAGTATTTTAGTAAAAGCAGATGGCATTTCTTTAAGCAAGATGTCATACTTTAAAAGGCATTTTACTCGAAATGTGTGTATGTTTTTAGATGCTCAAACGGGACCAGCGTTTGCTAAAAACTTTAAAAATAATTAACTTAAAATTTTTGTGTATGTTCTGTATAATAATGTAAGTGTTTAACCTTCAGATTTATCAATAATTGTTTTATTACAAAATTTACAGTCCCTTATAATATAATCACTGTTTGTTAAGCAATTTCATATAATAACTAAGATAAAGTGCTGTAGTTTTTGTAAAAATTAAAATATCTCTTATCCAGAAGGTCACTTCAAAAATGAACAACATAGCAACACATCAAAATTGAAAATTTGTTCATAAACTTTTGGTACAGAATGAGCCCAGTTTATGATATTTTTTGTAAATTTTTACCAATTTTTCCCCACATATTAGTAATAATAATTTCTTTTTCTCTCCTAAATTTTAGCATATTTTTCTTAAAATGTACTAAACAAATCTAAAAACAACAATAAAAAAAATCCCCAGATCTCCATTTTTTAAAAAAATGTTGTCGCAAGTACTCGGATACCTTACGGTAAATAAATGAATAGAGAATGTTTTTTTTTTAAATTCCATCAATAACTTCATTGCTTATTCTATCGATATTAAAAACTATTTTTTTTCAATGACATTTATAAATATTTAATTTGCATTTCCGTCAAAGTTATTCGGAATGTTTGGAATAATTAAATTCTCGCCTTGATCAAAATTTTACTCGTTTCATTCGTAATTTAATTTGTAACACAGATAATTAGATAAATATTCCCTGAGTAAACATTTCAGAAAGAATTGTGCTTCAAATCGGTACAATTTAGGGCAACATCTTTGACCTTAATTTGTAATAATGAACTGAAAAAAACGATCGCAACAAACGTCCTTACGTTATTTGATTACTAATAATGTTTTAACTTTATTAACTTAAGTTATGCAAAGGAATTCGCAGCTGAAATTGTTTAACAACTGCTCTCTTAGTGAAGTTTGAAACTTTTAATGATGAAGTATTTTTCTTCAATTGGAAACTAGGAAATTTAAATTAAGCACATGTTTTAGAATGTAAATATCTTGATGATTATACACGCAATAATTGAACAGTTTTGAAGAGAATTAAATGCACACTGCTATTCCGTGACATTGATAAAAATTGTGTGATTAATTATTACATAGTATTAAAATATTTAATGTATGCAAATATTTGAAATGTTATCAAGAGTGGTTTTATTGAAAATATTTAAATCTAGTAATAAGTAAATGTGATTTTTTTAGAAAATAAGTAATTTTTTTTGCAAGATATTCGGTGATAAATCAAGATAAAGCATTATTAAATGATGAAAATAAGAAAAATCATCGTGTTATTTTCTTATTTTATGTATTAGAATTTTAATTTAAAAAGTTAAATACACTTTAATGATAATATTACAAAAATTGTATGAGTCCCTGTGGTGTATACACAAGGGAATGGAGATGGGAGTTCTCAACCTCCCTCAAGGACCAATAGATTTTCAATTTTTATCCCTCGACGTGCCTCCTCCCAATAACAGAAGTCTCCTTGCTGAATACAGACGTATCACGTATCTCTGTTTTATCTGAAAATATATTGCATAATCTATATCTAGATATATATATATATATATATATATATATATATATATAAATGAGTATTTGTTTATATGGCCTCGCTTCACTTAATATCGTTCAACCGATCACTATGAAAATTGGCAGGTACATGTATTTTTTTGTGAGAATGTTTTTGTGCTATCATCTTTGTCTCCACCAGGTGGTGCTACAACAAAGCAACTTCTGCACTGTTCAATCAATCGCCGAGCTGCCAACATGGTCGCCAAAAAGGATGTTAACTTGGCTCTATCACCGGCATTTCGCTATGTTTCTATTGAATCGCCATTATAATGTAAGGAACGGCGTTGCTTGCGAATATTACAATTTTAACATAAAATAAATACAGCAGAATGTAATATTAACGTATTACACATCAGATCATAAAATATTGACACTATTTTAAGCGTTCATTGCTCAAAATTTGTAGCAATGTATTACTTTTGTTGGGCAGAGATCAGCTTTGGAAGGTGTTTTCAAAAATCAACCATAAGATAGTTACCGGATGATGTAAATAAAAAAAAATCCTTTTTATCAGCTATTTTATCTACAAACTTAAAATTCACCAAATAGGGTTTTTTTGTTTACTGAGATATACAAAAAGCTTTTTTTTTTGTTTAATATGCAATTCACGTAAATTAACTCATTAAAACTTCTTTATCCTTCAATCTGTATTGTTTCATTTTTCGATTCACCCGTGCGAAGAACGGGTATACTAGCTAGTCCTACATGAAATTAAACATTTTATATATAATTAGAATTAACATAAAGTTATACTATTTAGCCCATGCTTGTTACAGATTTTTTTTTAAAAAAAAGTTATTTTTCCCTTTTCATGTTTGAAATTTTTTTGGACCTTCGTTGAAAAACTATTTTTGGTGCAAAATATAAACACACAGTGATTTTTATAGAATTACATTAAATGCAGAAAAATAGAAAAATAAATAATAAAATAGAATTAGCAAATTAAATTCTGATATTATTGTTAGAAATACATTTTTGAGAGTTTAGTTATTACCAAGTTTTCAGTAGTCATAAAATTATTGTATGCCAGAGAACATTGCGATTTATGTTCAAAATAATTACTGATTTATATGCGTCTCCTTTAAAAATATAGTTTTCTAAATCTTCATTCTTTGTTTCCATTTTATTTAATGCGAAAATTTTAAAAGCGAGTAACTATTATTAAGATTCGCCTACCACTTTTCAAATTAAAATATAGTATAACATGTGCTAACTCCTATGTAAAGATTTATTTCTCTAAGTAATGGCAATCTGTTCCTGTGTGGAAGACTACCTTTCATAATACTTTTTTTTTCTTTTACACTCTAGGTGGCTAAAATTGTTCTTTCAAAACTTAGTATTGAACAGTTTTTGAAAAAAAAAATTCATTACTGGTAAAAGCAAGCATAAGTTTTTATAGTTTTCCCTCTATTTCTCTTTCTCTTGACTGATTGATAAATATTAAGTATGGACAAGTTCTACTTTTTAAACAAAAACATTGAGCCAAAACCGAATGACTTCCAAACCTACTTCCGGTGTAATGTTAATCTATGGGAAAACATTGAAATTCAACTGAGTTTTTCAAACTTTTAATGCAAGTTTTTGAAACTTTTTTGCACTATATGGATAGAAGATTATCTGTAGATTTCAGATTCAGGCTTTTATAGTTTTTGTTTCAGTATCTTTTCTAAAATACCTTGTTAATTTTTTAGCTCAAAGCAATGGTGATTTTGCATTAACCAGAAGAAGAAAAGGGTACTAATGACTGTAGCGCCCCCATAGTAAGCTTTAAGGTAAAACTTGTCCATATAATTGAATTTTATTTATTTTATTTCATTTAAAGCTGTTTTTAACTAAAAAATATTATGAAAATATAAAAATATTACAATTAATAAAGGAAAAATGGATAATTTTTTTAAAAATTAAGCATATTTAATTTACAAAATTCACCCCCTCCGGTATGATGGTTAGCGACGCTGACTGCTATGCCGTAGGGCCTGCGTTCCAATCCCGGAGAAGACACGGATGTTTGTAAATGTATAGTGCCTTTGCAGCATGAGGGTATTTTAAATAGCCGTCAAGTTAAAAGTCCTTTCGCGAGGTTGGTGGAAGGGGAATGGAGGTGGGATGCCCCTGACCTCCCCCAGGGAGTTCTCCCTCAAAATTGGGGTAGAACCGAGCCAAATGGTACTGTCACCTGAATGGTGCTCAAGGCTACGGCCAACGACAGGCGTACATCTAGCCCCTTGTCATGATGAATTCCGTGGGCCTGAATGTATCGCAGTCGATCAGGTGGCATAAGAAGCCACAACAACAAAATTCACTAATCCCTGTTTCATGTTGGGTAGTCTTGAGGTTTTAAATAAGAGCCCTTAAAAAAGAATATCATTTATAATTAAATCTTGCCAATCAATGTGAACATTGAAGAAAATTAAATTTACATTTCATCATATAACAATAATTCTAAAATACTAATATTTATTTAAAAACTCGTAACAGGAAAGAATTTATAACCACTCATAATATTTATATCTTCTTAAAATAATCACAAATAGATGGAACTAAAATAAAGAAAAATTAAAGCAAAAATAATTGCGTTTCAAAAAAAAAAATCTAAAAATAAACAGAACAATAAAAATAGAATTATAGATTTGATACAAAATTATTACTTTATTAATTTTAATTTTAATGAATGATGTCGAAAATATTCACTTATCATCAAAAGCAAATACAATGCATTCATTTAAAAACGGCTGAAACAATTTATAAGGTCTATTACAACTTTTAAGACTTCAGTGTCAAAGAATTATTTTTAAAATTCTTAACAATGAATAGAAATGAGAATAAAATTTAATCATACAATAAATAAGATTCTTCAAACTGGAAAAATAAAAGCTATTTTTAAGAAATTGGTTTATTTTTTAGCTGCCTCTTGAAGTTGTTTACTGTGGGAACAAATTGCTCCATTGAACTCAATATTTATCTCTACTTGCCGTTAGATTTTAAATAAGATGAGCAAGTCCAAGACCTCATTTCACACTTAAAGATTATTTTTATGGCCTTATTATGATAAATAACAAGTAGCAGTGGCTATTCAAACAATTTAGCACACTTGGTTTTTCTTGTACGCTAAAAATAAGTCGCTCTGTAAAATAAATAATTTATGAAATGGATTAATAAGGTATTATGTAAAAAATTGAATGTTCTTCATAATAAACAGCAAAATAAGATTAAATAATAAATAGCCATTATGAATTGAATTAGTTTCTGTTGGATGAAGAACATATTAAAAGATAGATATCAATGGGCTAAATGTATGACTGTCACGTGATAAATGCCATCACGTGTTCACCATTGAATTCAAAATTGACATCAGACATGTACTTGCTGTTCCGCTTATAAAATTTAGATGAAAGTTAAAATTTTATGATTGGGTAAATGTTCAAGTATTAAGAATTTTCAAAACGTGTTTCAGAATTAAAAATATATATACGAGGGTTGATCAGAAAAAAAGGTTACAAATCGAATAAAGAAATATTTATTATTACTAGACAGAAAATACAAAAGGGAATTAAGAGGCATACGTGCCTATTACATTTCGACATAATCACCAAGTCTATTTGTGACGGATCTATACGCGACCTCCTACTAATCCTCTTGGGTATTCTTTGCGGCTAGCAAAATTCATCAATCTTCTCCAAAGAAGAAAACGTGATATGCAAATTAAGTTTATTTTTTTTGTTCTAGTTCGCAAGTTAAAGTAAGTTAGTGAGTTAGAAGTGAAAGAGAATAGATAGCAGAAAGTTAGGAGGTTAGAAGTTTAATTAACTACAGGAGACAAGAGAGAAATACAAGGTGAAGATTTCCGAAAAGGTTAGAAAGGCCTTGTAAAAGATTAAAGAAAGGAAGTTGTTATTGGTAAATTAAATTAATTAGAAGACTGCCTAAGTTCAGGTACTGTCACCTTCATATTACGTTTGATATTTAAAGTATTAAAGTGGTTAAGCGGACATTAGTCTCATATCTACCGTCTAAAGTAATATTAAAGTAGAACTATTATTATAGATGTATTCTTCCCCCAAACGTGACTCTCGTCCCTTCCCTCTGTTGTCTGACTGGACCATCCTATTTATAGTGTTGCCATTGCTTTGTGTTTGGGTCGATTAAAGTGTTAAATAAGATAGTTGGACATTATCATGCCGAATAATCCTTCACTTCCTTCCACACCTTTAGCTGGGTCACAGGGTAGACGAGAATTAGGTTTGTTACATATTCAGGCATTTATCAGAACTCAGAACTATCTTGTTTAAACCCTCTTGGTAGAAATCAGGTCCCTGTTCACATTGAGGCAATGGATGGAATTCTCCGTGGATGTTTTCACAGCACTGCCTTGGGATATCGCAGCACATCAGAAACGATATGCAGCACGCTACCATAGCTCAGCCCCAGCTCTGACGAGATTTCACTCAGTTACACATCAATCATTTTGAATAATTTCTTCAATTCGTGCCGTGTTGATTTCTATCGTTGAAGAATTTGGCCGGCCGCTCCCTGACATATTGCGGTTTTTGACATCCTGTCTGCCTGATTGAAAAGAGCGACGCCATTTCGCTACATGTTGTCTGTTCATTTTGCTCTGTTCTCTCAGATGCGGGGGGACACATTCTTTGCTCATAAAAATCGAATCACGGCTCGCACTTCCAAACGAGACCAATTTCATTTGATCTTGCCATTTCAATCATCCTGAACCGTCTGGGAACTTTCACTAGCTTTGCGAAAACTAGCTGCATGACAAGTAGCGCCCTTTATCTCCACTTTGGGGAAATAAAATTTCTCCACAATATGTAATTTTCAAATGTTGCGGCTTATAACATTTTTTTCTGATCATCTCTCGTATTATACGTGTATTTTTAAATCAAGCGCATTTCGTTTATCAATATGCGTTATTATTACTGACAAATGTGTAATTTAAAAAAAAATTTTCTGTAAAAAGCAAGTTGGCAACAGCGATGTGCATGAACCAATTGGATGGAAACACGTGATTGTATTTACCATGTGACTATGACGTCAGATGAATCTTGCCCATTGAAGTACATTTAAACTAAAATCACACACGTTATGTCTTCTCTTCAAATTACAGCCTTAATGATTTACGACCATAAATAATTGATTTCATAAAAGAGATTATAGAGTATTGATAAAGTTAAAAAATATACAATTTAGTACTGTGAATTTAAATTTCATATGTACCTTTAAAAAGTACACTTTTTTTTATGATTGCATTTTATAATTATGGTTGCATATTAAAAGAATTTATATGTTACTACCTCATATATATAAATAAAACAGCTTTAGAATATATACATAAAAAATAAAATATTCTGCTTAAAAAAGATTTAATACATTTTCCTGTTAAACATAAAAGTGACCAAGAACATTGAAAAGGGACGTAATTATATCATTGCCACATCTTAAAAACAGCCGCACGTTCCTTTACACAAGATTTATTTGAATTAGAAATTAACATTTCTTCTAATAAACTAATCAAATTTTTGAATTATCTTAAAAATTAAATAAGAAGAGATTTTCTATGACTAATGTGTTAGAATCTGCTTTAAATGCAAACTAATCCATTTAAAATACTAAATAGGAAAACTTCAATAATTTACCATGTAATTTTTTACAGCCATGAAATTTATTCACGTGCTTCAAAAAATTTATCCTAATAAAATACAGAAATAGTTTTTTGTGAACATTTTTGTTATTTGTAAGTTACTATTTACCCTCCTATAAGATGATCTTTATTTCAGTTAATAATTAAACTGCTGTATTATTATTTGCAATAATACTAACTAAAGTTACCTTTATTCCAATTCTTCTACCGTATTATTCCTATGTTTGAGGTTTTGTTCAGAAAATAATTTCTCACACAAAAAATCTTTACTAATTTTTATTATTAAAAGTATGAGAAAATTATAAATAATTTAGAATAAATTATTCCTTTTCTATGTGTGTGTGAATTTTTAAATTGGGAATTTTGACCAATTGCTAGTTTATGTACAGGGCCGCCGCGTGGGGGTGGCAAAATTGTTCACCGCACAAGGGCGCCTGGGGCAAGGGGCGCCAAAATTTATAGTACTTAAAGTTTTTTAATTTAATGTTACTTACATAAAAGTTGTTAATAAAAAACTTACAATTTTGTATGTTTTATATTTTCTTAGTAATAAAATAAGATTTTATTTTTAAAATTTTATATTTTAATTCAATTTAATTTTGTTTTCGTTTCTGCGGATTGTTTTCGTTTGCGTAAAACAAAATTTGATTTCCGATATGCACAATAAAAACACGTTCCGTGTGGAGTTCACGCTATTATAAGGAACGTGTTCAAAATCTAAGAATTTGTAAGATGTAACAACAGGAATTGGGAATGATTTGTATCGGCATAAATTTTGATTCATTATATGATGAGAAGATGTTGGGGCTCAACGTCGTTGTTTTGTTTACTATGATAATATATATACATTTTTAAAATTATGTAAATCGCTTGGTTTTTCTTCTCCAAATCATATTTTGCTTCAGGTATATTGTTATTAAATAGTTCTCAAAACTCGAAATAAAATCTTTATTGTAGCGTTTCTCAAACTGTGGGACGCGCTCTCCAGGAGGGCGTGATAACCCTATTTGGGAGCGCAAACCTATAGCGAAAAATCGAAAACAAAAGATTTAAAATAATTATCCATTTGATAAAAGAATTTTCCCTTTTTAAATAATTACAAACTAAATACATTCTTATGTAATAAAAAATAAAATACGGATTCCCATTCATATAATACTCAAAACTTGAGAATGTATCAGTACTGTACAAAGTATTTGATAATTAAGATATCAATATTCAATTAAAAACAAGTTTATTAATTACTAGTGACTCCCCTGGTCTTGTCATATACAAAATATTTATCTTGATAAATAGTGCGGTTTATAATTAAAGTCGTATTGTATTGTAGTTAGGGACGTCTCAAGGTATGGGCCAACTAGACCTGGGCCCAGGACCTCACTCTCAGTGGGGGCCTCAAATTCGTTCTCGACTCCATCTTAATAAGACCATGAACCGGATAGTTTTAATGTCATCAAATATTATTCTCGTACATTCAATCCGAAAAACAGTTAATTTCAAACTGCATGTCAATTGGCAAAAGTGATAATATTGTATTATTATGTGATGACCGTTGCGCCCTAGGCACATGCCTAGGGTGCAAAAGATTTGGGGGCACAAAAAATTGGACGGTGCAAAAAAGAGAAAAAAATTAAAATTACAGAGAACGTGCAACCGCCCATGTTTATTAAAAAGCCAATTATTCTCTTTCGTTTTTATATCTAAATTATCAATTCTTCGTTTCACTATTGGCCAGATTATTACGTAAATCGCTTAGCTTTTCTTCCCCAAATCATATTTTGTGTCATGTATACCTGTTATTAAACTGTTCTCAAATCTCCAAATAAAATCTTTATCGCAGCGTTTCTCGAACTGTGGGGGCGCGCCTCCAAAGGAGGGCGAGATAACCCTACTTGGGTGAGCGCGAGCATATTATGAAAAATCGAAAACAAAATATTTAAAATAATTATCAATTTAATAAAATAATTTGCAAATAATTACAAAGCAAAATATACTCCTATATAATAAAAAATGAAATACACATTCAAACTGATGTTGGGCTTGTCATGTACAAAATTTATATACAAAACTTTATTTTTTTCTAATTAGTGCGTTTATAATTAAAGTCGTATTGCATCGTAGTTTTACCATCAAAGTACATTATAATTGCATTCAGTACATTGTTATTGTAAGAAGTGGGGCGTGAGGAAAATTATGACTGAAAATTGGGTCGCAAATAATGAAAGTTTGAGAGGCACTGCTTTATCGCGATCTACAAAACTCTTTTTGGTACCATGAATTCCTTTAGATTCTAAGCAGGATATCTATACACAAGGGCAGCCGAGTTTGTGATTCTTCCAAATTTAAGAAATAAATATCAAACGTTGCAACATATAATTGTAATCGTCGCAATTCAGTTGAAAGTAATTTCGAATTTGTAGGAATTTCACCTAAATATTCTTTTCGTTGTTTGTTCAGTGTTGCGAACTTTACTTATTGAAAAATTCTTGTTATTTTCAATATTTTATTTTTTTTATAGACTGTTATTTGAAAATAAACTTCAAGTTCCATGAAAAGTCTTACCATACTTATTTTTCATCTTAAAAAACCTACACAAGAAGCAATTCCTTCTTAGTTACATTCTATTTTTAATAACAATATTCATAATAAGCTAGTTTCCTGTTTCAATGTTTTGCAATCTTCTCCTATGATAATGTAATTTTACTAATGTAATTTTGTCCCCCCCCCTCCTCTGCTCTTTTGCAGATATGTTTTAAAAAAAACAATTATAATAATATTGTATTAAATTTTCTTGTTCATGCATATTTTTGTATCATTTCCTGTCTATCTCGGAGGACCATTTTGTACCTCTAAGCCCTCTGTTGGATGTGAGTTCGATCCTCCCGAATAAATTAATAGCAAGGGATTCTCCAACGACGTTTTATAGCGTAGCATTACGTTTCTGCTTCCTTTTAACGTCAGTAAATACTCGAGCATATACAAATCGTATTAGATAAATTATAAAACTAAAATTATAGATTTAAAAAAAAAAGAAAGAAAGAAACCAAGTGCGGTGCGTTTAAGCGCAAACAACGCCAAGAAAGAGAAGACAGTAAGTAAACAATGTAGCTTTTTATATATTTTAATATTTCTATATTTTTACTTTTTTACTTGATGGAATTCAACCAAGATAGAGCCCTCGCGTTTTTTTTTCGTTTTTTTTTTTTTTGCACCAGGGCCTTTAAATACCTAGCTACGCCACTGCCTTCAGGAAATCACTTTTTTTTATAAGAGAGAGAGAGAGTTGACGCAATTTTAAATCAGTAATTTCTTTAATTTTACTTCATTCCTTTAAAACTGCAAACGGTAATTATGACTTTACTTTTGATTTATTTAGTATTTTCCCTTGAGACTTAAAAAAATGTACAAACATTTTATCATATTAAAATAAAATCAAAACATACATTTATTATTTGCTTTCCTTTACAAAGGAGGCAGTGAAAATAATGTCCAGCTTAATGAAATCTAATTTTTAAAAAAATTTTATTTTGTAAATTTTCCGTGTTACATAAGCTAATTTTAAGATTTTCGTCTATATTTATATATATATTTCAATGGACTTTCAATTATATATATAGTACTTTTATGTTGATTAATATGCATGAATACTTGTTTTCTTTGCTTGAATACATCTTCCAAAAACATTTTCTATGCAAGAACAGTTTTATAAAGTTTAATTATTAGTGTAAACATATGAAATTTCAAAAAGTACTAAAGGTAGAACTGGTATTGAAGTTTTTTTCACTAAACTTCAAAGTTTAATTCCTATCATTGATATTTTGACACTGATCGATCTTGCATTGAGCTATATAGATAGAAATAAAAATAAATAAATAATATCTACAATATTTCTTCATTTTTGAAGGAATGGAAAATGTTATGCCTGTGTGTAAAACTTTATTTAAATAATATGAAAAATATTAATTGGAGCACGACAGTCTTAACGCGACTGTTGCTGGGATGGGGGGACCTTTTCGCCGGAAGCTCATATCAAGTAGGTGTCTGATACTTTCGATATTTTGTTTCACTAACAACTAGTTCTTTCTTGAAAGTATACCGATCCCCGGTCTAGAATTCACTTTATTTTATAAATTCCCTGAATTTTTCTTTATAAAAAATAATAAAAACAAATGCAGTAAAATATTCTTGACTCAAATGATACTACAGAAAAACTAGCTTTCAGAAACAGAAAGATTTGCTTTCATAAAATAAACAAGGAAACAAAAGTTGTTTGTAAATTAATGTTTACAACATGTGTAAATGCCAGAAAAACTGGTTAATATAAAAATTTTTGCCTTAATTTTGTAGAATTATTCTTTGTTGAAAATTTCATTTACCTTTTTGTACAACGTTTGTGATGTGATTTATATTTGCACAATTCATCATATTCTGTGAATATAATACTGTTTATGTCTTATCATACAAAGATTTTAAGATTCAAATTTATCGTAACCAGATTATTCACTGAACATTTGGTTACTGAAATACACACATTTGTGTTAAAATTATTCTTACTTTTTGAGAAATATATTACTCTGGAATACCCTACTCATATCATAAAGCATTTGAAATTTACTTCAGATCACAAAAAGAAGAAAAGAAAAGTTTTTTCTTCATTTTTGAGAATTTTTTATTTTATGTACACGATATCTTACTTTTTCATATCTGTAGAGTATCATTGAAAAGAAAATCAACTGATATACAACAGTTCTTCGAACATTGAAAAATCTTAATATCTTAAACATAAGCCAATATAAAACAAAAAGTGAAAAAATTACAAAAAATTGTTAATGTACTTTATGTACGTTATGGAACAGTACGTAATGTACAATAACTTTTACGGAAAAAAATTCATGTCAAGCATTATATCAGCACAATATTATTTTTTTTTTAAAAAAAGAGTTGAATAACAGTTCTTAAAAAATGATACTATCTTTTGTAAGGTATGTATACGGTGTAACATTTCAAACATACAAAGATCAAAAAATATTCTTACATAAGTATTGTTGCATAAATTTTCATTACATTTGTAAATTTTTTATGCATAAACCTACAAACATTGTCAAACAATTCAACCAAATGACAAAGAAATTGGAAAAAGAAAATTTTTAGATATTCCTCTAACAATCAAACTGACGGTAATTTTAATGAATTGCAATCAGAAAAAAAAATTTTTAAATATTCACAGTAAAATCAGGTTGTTTTGTAATTATTAAAAATTTCTATGTATACATTAATTTACAGGCAGAAAATTTGCAAATTTATAGAAGAGAATAACTGAGTACCTGTAACAATATATATTTTCTGCAGATTAAATTAGTTTGAGTATTTGTATTGAGTTATGAAATAAAAAACAGTACGCGTCAGCACCATAGATTATAACAGAGGATCTCGAACTTGTCATATTTTTCGATCTGGACCCTTGCTTACTTAATATTGATTTTTTGCAAATTCATGAACTTCAAATGTGTTTTGGACTGTAGGTATACTGTGGTAGCTCGCTGCTATTTTAAAAACACATTTACTTTTCTATCTGTAGTGAAGCGTTGTGTGTGAAAAACTAAAAAATACATGTTAATTTTAAACATTTATTACGTAACAGTTGAAATTTAGTACCTGATGCTTTGCCAAAGAGGATATGTCACCTATTGATGCTTTAAATTATATTTATGAAAACAATCTTATCGATACATTTTCGAATATTGCGATAGCTTTACGGATTTCTTTAACCCTGCCAATTTCGGTGGCTACTGGAGAACGAAGTTTTTCAAAACTTAAAATTATAAAAAAAACTACATGCTACCTACTATGGCGCAGGAGAGATTATCGGACCTGTCAATTATATCCACAGAGAGCGAAATTTTGGAAAAATTAAATATAAAGGAATTGATACGAGCATTTGTAGCTGCTAAAGCTAGGAGAATCAATATTTGAATATATTTTCTAATTTTTATATTTTACTTTAAACATTTTATATCATTTTTGCTTTGTTTTGTTTTTAAAATTTATAAAATAACAAACAAACAAAAAATAAGACAAACGTGTTTTAATATTATAATTTTAAAGCTTTTCAGTTCAAAAGTCAAATTTTGAATACTATAAAAGAGTATTTTACATATAATTTGTAGCATTTTATAAGAGTGTAACAGAACCTCATAAAGGGGCGCCGAATTTCAACTTGAACAAGGGCGCCTATTACCCACGCGGCGGTCCTGTTTATGTATATACTATGCAATAAAATAATTAAATGAATTTCTACTTTTCCTGACGAAGCTGTACCTGAAATTTGATAACAAGACTGAATGAACACACAACATCGATTGCACTATAATATTTTTAACTAAATACTGTAATATTAGGTAAAGTTAAGCATACAAGTTACCTGAAAATAAACTATTGTTTAAAAAACAGACAATGAAGACATTAAGGTAAATAAAGTAAAAAAAAAATTTTAAAAACAAGCATTTATTTAAATGAGCTAAAAAGAATAAAACTTTTCCTTTAAAACTTTTTTTACTATCAACTTATAACGTCCTTCCGCAATTTATATGATATAAAAGCTTGTCGCGAGATTTAAGTACTCGTATTTACTTAGTTTGAAAATTTTAAAAATTAAAATCAGTCAGATCAAGTTATTTAATTTACTTGTTTATCATCACAGGTAAATCTTGCGACAAGCTTTTATATCATATAAATTGTGTAATGACGTTATAAGTTGATAGTAAAAAAAGTTTTAAGGGAAAAGTTTATATTATTCTTTTTAGCGCATTTAAATAAAAGCTTGTTTTTAAAAAAGCTTTTTTTTAATTTATTTTTTACTTTTTAGTCATCGCTAGACACGTTTCTCAGGCATTATCTATTTAACAATAACAAAGGATTCAATGATCTAGTGATTAAAGGTTAATGTTTTTACTTAAATTAGCCATTTTGAATAAATAAATACAATGTTCCAAGAAATTTCTACTATTCTCCCCAAAGTATAAAATATTGTATTTAATTGAACACGTTAAAATTAATTTTAAAGTTTTAAAAAATAATGAAAGCCTCAATATAATTGCATCCCCCCCCCCCCATTATTTTTGAAAAAAAAATTGTCTATTCATATAATTCTTTTGTGGGTTTACAGATCTTTGAAGAAAAATATTTCCAAAAATCGAAGTAAGTAAGTAATTTCATATAAACATTCACAGCTTTTACTTCTTTTTGGGATGAATTTTATATAATTTAAAAAATACAATGATTTAGATTTGACAGGGAGAAAGGTAGAAATTCTACAAAATTGTGAATACGCTCACAAATTCAAAATAACTGATAGCTCTCTGATAAAACTTAGAGAGAGAGAGATGTTCTTATTTTTACATCTTCGTAATATAATGTAGTTACTTTTTAAAAAATTGTTCCAACTAACTGAAATAAAAGTTTTTGTAACAGTTAGGTATAAAAATTATATATTCTTAGTAAATTATACAATGTTTACCATAAATAAATCCAAGCAATACGTCTCATTCCCAATTCTAAATTAATTTATGTATTTCCCTTTAATCCTGAAAATAAAACCTTTTACATTCTTAAGCCAATATTACTCTAATATCTTCTTATTTTATAGAATTTTTATACTTTGTTGAATTTGTCATTTGCTAAGCTTTACTTTTCATCTGTAAATTTCCTTTCTTCGTTTTTGTTTTGTGTTTTAAAAATGCTTTTAAAAAACAAATTTTGCTTAAATGTTGATTTCAAATTTCTTCCTAATTTTGTTTTCATCTTATGGGAAAATGTAGACGTATTTTTGACATTTTGAGGTAACATTTTCGAACAATAAATTTTTAAAAAAATCTCAGTGATCGTAGATGCTATGTCATAGTCACATGATAACTACAATCACGTGCTTCCAGTCAATCAGTTCATAATGTGACATCATAGTCACATGATAAATGCAGTCACGTGTTTCCAGCTAATCAGTTCACGCGCTTCGTTATTGCCAACTTTTGCTTTTTGCATAATTTTTTTAAAAGGTACACATTTGTTAACAAATAATAAAGCACATAAGTAAGCAACCATGAATTTAGCTTATTTAAAATATAAACCTTTTTTAAGATAAAGTTAAGAACGTTTTTTCGATTTAAATACTAAAAATTTAAGAGGTTTGTGAATTATAAAAGAGAGCAATTACCGGAAATTTGGAAAATTCTAGGGCGGAAAATGTTTTAAAATTGAATTCAGACTAAACTTAAAATAATAAAAAAAAGAATCAAGTTTCTTTTAAATTAAATAATTTAAAAAACCCTTAATATATAAATCACAGTAATAAAGAGTGTACTTTGCATTTATTAAAAAAGTTATGCGAAGAATTTTTTCCCATCCATTTAAACATAATCCATAAAACCTCGACATTCTTGATAGTCATTTAGTCATTCAGACTTAGAAAATAAATTTTCATTTAATAAAAATTTAAACATTCACCTTTTTTTAAAATCCTTCTTAAATGCACTTTTTTACGAAACTTTTTTTCAATTATCCTTCTAAGTTCTTACCTTTAATTAACCTTCTAATAATTTTTTCAATGTCATTATCGTCGCAGTTCAATGACCAGACAGTCTAAAAAGTTCGACTGAACTCCGAAAAAAAAATCGAGACTGCGCTGATTTATGACATTATCTCCGGAATCATTATAAAAAAATAAATCTAGTGACTAAATGATTTTTCTAATGAACACAACATATTATTTGCAGTTCCCCGAAAAGTATAAAAACTTGTCTGTTAAAGCCTTATCTTGCAAACACAACCACTAAGCCTAAAATCGTTCGAATTTCATCGATTTTAAAGATATGCTTCGTAATTTCAAGGTAACATTAAGTCAAAATCTGTCTATAAATTGCTTATTTTTCCATATTAACTAGTAAAATATATTCATGATATAGGTAGAAAGGTTTTCGTTACTCATCTCCATAGCGACTACTTAGCCTTGCAAATAAACAGATGTCCGCCGTCTTTTGTTGATCGAAACATAAGAGGAAAATATATTGATTTTGAAATCGCAGAGAAAATATATTCTGGTCCCTAAATACATGCACAAGTTTCTGATAAAAGTATCCTTAATAGACATCATGCATTTTTATATTTATACCAATATAAATATCCGGTCTGGTTCTGAAGCTGTGTGTTTTTTCACAAAAATTTGTTCTGCAAATGATATGCAATTATGCCTATGTAAGGAACTCCTTCATAACAGGTTATAAATAATTAGAGCAACATCTTTGCCAAGTTTTTATTACTTAATTGTCCATTTTTCTATCTAAAAGGTATACATTTTAATGGAATGAATAATTAAAGGAACAGAAGTATTACAAAAAAGTACGAAAGCTAAGCCTTTCGAATAAAAGTGCCTATTAATTTTTACGCAATTTTTCTATTAAATTATAAAAGACGAACAAATTGATGGCCCCGGACTATTTTTATGCGAATATTGGACAAAAATTGATAAATTACTTTTAATTCGTTAAGCTTAATTATGCTCTGCTTCAGTACAAACAAACTAGCTATATCATTGCAAGTTAGCTATGTCAGTATTCAAACTGTTGCCAATCTCATAAAACAAAAAAAGTTACAAAGAAATTGTGTGTTTCCAGATTTACAAGTATTATTTTAAACTTTAAGAGCTATAATTTTCAAAATTAACAATAGAATAATATTTACAATTATAAAAATATTTAAAAAATAAATGCAGTTTGCTAGCATAAAATAAAATATAGCAAGCTATAAATGTCTATATCTAAAATTATGAAATTAAATTTAAAAATTATTAATAATTATTTTTCAATATATATGTTCTATACTTTTATTATTTCCTTTCTTATATTTCCTTCTAATATATTTCTGCTTATTTATTAAACTGATTTTCTTAAATATGACTCAGCACGTGCAGGCCTTTAATTGGCGAAGAAATGAATAATTATTGTCACAACAGAACCTAAAATATAAAAAAAATAGTTATCAAAAATTCTCTCACGATTGTGAATAATTCTATTCAATTTTCAGTAATTTCTTTTTGATTCCAGACTACATAAAAATCAAAATAATCATCGATAGCATGAAAAATACTTCGTTTTTATGTGAGTTATATTTTAGTTCAATAAGAAATTTAATTTTCATATAATTCATTAGTGCAATATATTTTTAAAAATGAATTTCGTTTCTCGTAAATGTAGACATGAGTTGGTGACACCAACAAAACTCGAACTTTCTGTCTTTATGTATTAAATTTGATATTGTTATTCTTCAATGTAAAAAAAATATTTTTTATTTTTCTTAAATAATAGAAAAGGAAAAAAACTTTTCGAAATTTTAATCAAACGAGGAAAAAAGATATTTTCTGGATTACGTTAGCTACGTCTAGTTTTAGTACACTAAACTAAATGCGAAAGTAAATGGTAACAAAAAAATATAGGAAGTGATGCAGATGTATTTTAAAATCTAATGCAGAGGTTCCTAAACTTTTTGCCTCATAGACACCTTGCCAGGTTTTTCAGTTTGGGGTAGACCCCTACTTACCTACTATTGAATTTTGGCAAATTCATCAATTTAATTCATCTAGTATGGAGTTGCTTACTTTAAAAGATTTAAATTTCTAACGTTAGTGAAGTACTGTGTTTAAAACTTAAAAAAAAAAACATTTTAATTAATAAAATCAAAAATTTAATTAATGCATAAAATAACTGTTGCATTTATTAACTGAGCAACAAACAAATGATTTTAGATGGAGGGATGTATCTGGGGATTCAATAATAAATTTTCAACATTTCGTATCAGTCTTGCCAGACTTAATCCTAAATATCTCCACGGTTAATAATGCCCAGTCTTTTCTTCTTTCTTTTTTTGTTTTGGAGTTTGGCAAACGTACTGAAACTCCTTAATTGGAAAAGCACAATTACAAACTTTCTCAAGATATTCCATAATTTGGGGTAAATAGCAGGAAAATCTTATTCAAGCCAAAATTGCTGACATCCATTTCTGAACTTTATTTTAAGATCTTTGTTAATGCCTAATTGTTGTGATTTGACATTTTTCTTCAATGTGACCATATGAATTGATTGCCTACTGTGATATTACCAAAGTCAAACCATTATCAAACCTAGTTTCAAGATCTAAAAAAATTGACATTAAAATGTTGAACGTACGTTAAAACGTCTTTTTCCCGGCAGACTTTCTGTGACAATTAAGAAAGTGAAAAAATTCGCGAACGTCCAATATTATTATACTCCTTTAGCTTAGTTCTTACAAGAAACGCTTAAATGAAGACCCTGTTTTAGTAAAATTTATGCTGTCTCCTTGCAACTGCAAATTTACCTCATTAAATTTAGTAAATAAATCTGTTAAATATATAGATAAAATCTGGTTGATTGAATTTCCTTTTAAAATTAAAGTCAAGATCCGGTTTAATGAGAGTCACAGTCGTTTACACCTCATGGACCCCCAAATTATTTTTTGCTAACGTGGACCCCTTGGAGATCGTCATAGACTCCTAGGGGTCTATATAGACCACTTTGGGAATCACTGATAAAATGCATAAAAATCAAATTAGGTGACATTTCTAAATATTTGGGGTTTTTTTTTAATATTTAAAAAACACTTATTACTGTTTTTTCTCTTTATTACTTTAATTTCATTTATTTATGAGAAAAAAATCTTATGAGTATTCTCTTCCAAATGCCCATGGCCTAATTTGTCATTTTTCTGTTATTATAATATTCATTTAACGCGCGCGCGTTTGAGCATTTTCTGTAATTAACGCATTTCCATGGTGAGATTATAATTTGATAAGTTCATTAAAAATTTGAAAAAAGGCGCATAAAAGTCATAAATAACTCAAAATGAAGCTAAGAATTTTTCTGTGAATGGTTAAAGAGAGAAAGAATGAAACGGTTTTTAAAATAATTAATCATTTAAATAAATCATTAGATTATTTTTTTACATTAAAATTTTTTTGAATATATTTTTTTTAATTTGCTTAGAAAACTTATCTGATTTTTAATCATTAAAATTTGCTTCAAAAAATAGGTATATTGCTACCTTCGCCCTACTTCCAAATAACTAAAAATCCTTTGACAGAATCATTAGTTAATATTTACAATTTCAGCGCCCCTATGACAGTTTATCGTAAAAATTAAGTGCATACTTGTGTAACAAGAGAATATAAGTCTTGACACATTTGAAAAACGAGTTACGTAAGTCATAATACAGGGTGATTCATAAAGAAGTATACACTTTCCAGATGCTGTAAAACAGTAACAATCAAAGACAAGCACCACCTCAGCAAGTCGTAAGTTCGATGTAAGTTTGTTTCTCACCCCTTACAGAAGTGACTTAGACAATAGCACGCGTTTCAGGAGACTAATCAGTCAAAATGCCTGGGTTTGCAGTGGGAAAGGGTTTTTGTGTTCTTGAATTTAGCAAAATTTCATGGGAGTCACTTTTTTTGGATATGTTAACTCTCTTTGGTTGATACTATAGTTGCAGGACGACATTGACAACTTCAATCTCCAATTGGGTGGTGCCCCCCCCCACACACACAATGGTCGGCCAACGTACGAGATTACCTCGATGAGCATTTCCCTCACCGGTGGATTGGACGAGACATAGACAACAAAATGCCATTTACCCAATGGCCACCCAGAAGTCCCGACTTAACATTTAGTGATTTCTTCCAGTGAGGGTACGTAAAAGACAGGACAAGTATTCGTCCTTTTTTTCCCCTGTTGATCTAGCAGAGCTGAAACAGCGTATCACAGCCGCTATTGATGGACTTGATTCAGATGCCTTAACACGCTTTTGGGCGGAAATGGATTACCGGCTCAATGTGTGTCGTGCGATTAAGGGTTTATTCACACATAGAACATTTGTTACTGTCTCTAACAAAACTTCAAATAATCCCAGACAATTCTGTTTCAAGTAACCTATAATATCTTACATTGTTCTTAATTTGTAGTGCATTGAAACTGTGTACATCTTTAGGAATCACCCTACACAAGATGTTCTTTAACTATCGGATCCATTCTAACGTCAAAAAAGGAAAAAAGGTCAGACAGAAATTTTTTAGAGAAAAACTATTTTTTCCTAATAAATACTATAGATATTTTTTTAACCTTATTCTTGTTGTTCGTGATCGAGATGGCTGTTGAAATGCGTACGTATTGAATGCGACGTAGAATCCGTCGTATAGTACGCACCAACACTTTCAAGCTGTAATTTTTAATTTTTAGATATATTCACCGTGAAACGTGAACGAGTGTATTTGCTTTCTTGTGAAGAACACATTTATAAATAAACAAAAAGGTACTACTGATAATCACCAGAGATTTTAATTTGAAAATAACATATTCTAAAGTTTTATCTTTGTTTTTATCTATCCAACGTCTGAATGATATTTTTAAAGCAAGATTGCATAATTATATTAAAAAATCTGCTTTAAACATTTCAACAAATACACAATTTACAATACACTTCAGATTAAACCCGATATTAGACATAAATACTCTTTAGAAGACAATTTTAATTTGCATAAACTAACTTGAACTTTCCCTCGAGTAAATGAATTCAAGAATTCAGAAAAACAATGACAAGCATAGAACGCTTTGTGCATAACTTTGCAAAATTTCAGTCTTAGTATGAATACTTTGGTTGTTTTTATATTAATTTTAAAATTACTCTTGAATAATGCATATCTTCTATTGAGCCCTCCATATATATTTACCTAAAACTTAATAATTTAATAAAATGAGCAGGAATTTGCATATTATTGCTCAAAAAAGTTGTGGATTCTAACGATATTAGAAACATTTAATTAAATATTAAATGTAATTAAATATGGAATTTAATGACTCAGAATAACTTATTCTGTTTCGTGATAGCATGAACCTTGAATTATTTTTTAATGTCCTCCGTGAAAGATTCGCAAAAGTTTTTAAGTATAATATTCGCTCTATTTTTGGAAATAAGTTCGAGAAACACTTCTGAGAATTGTGAAACAGCAATTAGAAAACAGTTGTCTTGAAGTAACATAAAAAGTTTATTGCACTTGAAATGATTATGGTGGTGTTGCTAGTTAAAAATTAATGTGCACGCAAACGCATTGTAATTCCGGTCACATTAGTTCAAGAAAAGTAATATACTAATTCAAAAGAGACTGACAAGGACATCTAAAATCCTAAGCGATATATTTTTAAATGAGTTATTTTGTTGGTCTTGAGGGAAAACTTAATAACATCACACATTCAGATTGTGTTAAAGTTTTTGAATCCTTGACATCAATGTATATCAGTGGTCTTCAAACTGTGTTCCACGGAACCCTGGGGTTCCAAGATACACAATAAAAAATCGAAAAGAAAATTATAAATGTATATGCGAGATGAATTCACGTTCTCTATGAAGTTTGTATACCCACTAAAATTTAAGGGGGTTCACCCATGTGATGGGTTCAAAAAATAAAAATAATAAAAAAATTCCATAAATTGCTTCCTTAAAATGTCTAGAATATGGTGGTAAAGTGATTTTTTTCGAAGTCGTTTTAAGAAGCAAGCGTTAGAAGAGCAGCTGTTCGGAGCGCTGAGTTGGCAATCGAAGGCTGGGCCTATTGTGTACAGTCGGCTTGATACCATTGACCCTGCTATGCAAATATGCGTTCATACAAGTTTGTAGAGGTTTAAAAGGAAATATCTATAGTTATTGAATATTTCGTCGAACTTGTTTTAGTCTTCGCCACCAGGCATCGCCGATTGAGGGTAAGTTAAGATTTTCATTGTTTTAATCGGACTTGAAACTTTAAACGCGTTTTTTTCAAAACCGTGTTTTTCAAACTTTCTTCCATCGTATCTCAAGAATGGTTTGACCGAGAAACTTCAAATTTATAGGGTAGACTCAGCACATATATACGCACCAAATGGACTATGATCATTCCAAAATTCAAAAAATATTTTATTTTCTATACTAAAAACATAACAACAAAAAAAAAAACCCATGAAATTCGAAAGTTTTTCTTCGGAGTTCAACCAAAAATCCAAATTTTGATATTTTGAATTAAATATAGTCCATTCTATGCATTTAAGCTTATAAATTAAAACACCGTTAATTTTTTTAATTTAAAATAAGTCAATCAGCCGGAATCGTGGAGGAAGTGAGCGTCCATTATTTCGAGGAGGGTGTGTTCAGAGCTCTGTAATTCACGTTGTATTACATATTTTTGGCTAAACATTTATATACATACTCTTAAAATACATATAAATAAATTATAAAAATCTTAAAGTTCTATCACACATTTTACTAGTCATCAAAAAAAAAAAATCTCTAAAAATGTTTAAAAAACAGGCCGTCAAATGGGTGAACCCCCTTAAAGCTCATCCTCGTAAAGAAACTTAATATTTTATTTCTAAATAACTTTATTTCACAATACTTTTTTAACTTTTATTATAATATAATAAGAGAATATAAAAATGTTTTATTATTATATATTACCAACTAGGTTCTAAATGTTTTATTGCTTACTATCCCGGGTTCCACGAGATAATTGTATATTCGTTAGTACAATGTCTTGTAAAACTAAATAGTTTTCCAATGGAAAATGCACCTTATGACATTTGTTGAAAAAACACTTACAATAAAGGAGAGGGAACAACTTATGGACCTATCAACAGATTCGATGCCAAAACTCTAAATTTAAGCAAGAACTGCTCTTAAATCTTATGTTGCAAATTCATGCAAAATACACAGTATTCCTCTGAACAGTTTAATGTCTCATTCAGAACAATGTGTATAAGTGAAAAATATTTTTCACCATAAGTAGATACAAAACAAAGTATAAAAATAAATTAAGCTCAGAATATGTAATGCGATTGCAATTAATTTCAACAGACCTAGACTTCGACAGTTTGTGTGAAAAAAATCAAGCATATAACCTAGTTACTAAACGTAATGCATTGGTGGGTGACACTTGGATCACAGATTAATATTATTAATGACTAAATGTGTTAAAAGTAGATTAAAAATTTTAATAACAGATGCAACATTTTTTTAATTACCTTTACAAAAACTACCTATAAGATGATGATCTACTTTAAATATTATTTTAAGGTATCCGAACACGTTGAAAATGACCAAATTCAGTCAAGACAGATATTTTTGTTTTTTATTTTATTGAATAGAACTGTCTTTTGACTTTACGAAACATATTTTATTTTGTTTCTACACAACTTAGAGGCCAAGTTACAATCAATTTTATAAAATTAGAAAATCCGGAAGTGGGTTTTTTATCTACCAGAAGTGGGCATTTAAATTTCTCAAAATCTATCATGGCGAGTCTGATAACTCAAAATATTACGAATGTATTTCTATAAAACTTTTTGAACCTGATATTTACGTTTTTCTAGAGAATGTACTAAAATATTTCTCATTGTATGAATACTTTTCGAGTTATGGCTTGTTATTTAAATAATGGTCTCATAAAAAATGTAACATTTCTTATGATGCTTACTCAATCAGCTCTAAAATTTTCAAATTTTAATAAAAAATTAAAATTTTAGTACATTTTCTAGATAAATGCATCTAATTTGTTTTCGTAATACTTTTACTAATATATGTCTATTACTTTTTTCTCTAACAGCTTTGAAGTTTTTCAAAAATATTGCTAAAACTTCACTTATAATTGTGATTTTTGTAAAATTCAGGTAATTTTTTTTAAAATTCTGATAGTTAAATAGTAATATTTATTGGTATTGAGTCTTAAAAGAGCATTTATAATGTTTTAGTATGTTTTTTTTTTGTTAAAAAGTACTCCGAACGTGTCCGGATACCTCAAGTGTATGTGTGGAATAGGGTTTTACGAAAATACTTTCTAGTTTTAGGGGTTCCCCGAAAACACCTTCTAGTTCTAGGGGTTCCCCGAAAACACCTTCTAGTTCTAGGGGTTCCCCGAAAACACCTTCTAGTTCTAGGAGTTCCGTGAGTTGAAGCCGCCAAAATCCCTCGTGTAGCTGAACATGCGACGTTAATATTCACTCACTCCGTGAGTTGAAAAAGTTTGATAACTACAGATGTATAGTGACAAAAACTTTTAATTTATAATTTCTGAAAAAATTCTAAAATTACTTTTAAACTTTATTATTTACTACTAAGAGAAAACACAGGCCTAAAAATGCTAAAATCTCTAGCATCATAAAATTTTATAAGAAAAATATTTCGTTTCTTATCCGTTTCTATTAAATACAATTAAGCTTCTAAAAGTAAATTCAGTTTAAATGTTTATTTTAAGGGTCTTATTAAATTTCATATTCTTCATTTTAAGATGAACGGAAAATGTATTTTTAAAATTTAATTTCGAAAAAAAAATATTATAAATATAAATTTGTTTTTAATCTCCTTCAAAAGCACCTTTCTAAATTTAAGAGCTTTCCCGGTATCAAAAGTTTGTGTCAGCTTTTTATGCGAAGTGTTGCTCTTATATATTTTCTATTATAGCATTATAAGGATTCTTTAATTTCAAAATATGAGATCTCTCTCAAAAAACACAAAACCTAGAATCACCAATATTACAAGCGCCATCTATGAAACATACAGATATCAAATCATACACATATGCATATATACATCGTACAGACAGTGTAACTAACTTCATAATTAAAATTTAATAATAATAATAATAATACATTAAAAGTGTATAAATATCAAACCAATATAAACCTGAGTTATTTTAAACGTTGAGAAAAATTAAAGAAAAAGAGCGTAAAAAAATTTTTTGAGAAGGAATTTTGCAATGCAGACGATTTTAAAAACCTAATCCTCGCAGAAAAAGAAAAATATTTTAATCCCACTAAAATATTTTTTTTTCGTGAAAGTTTTACTCTGTGCTGTGGAAATCCTTTCAATGGAAATATTTACAAATTCTTACTCATCGATAAAATATTTGTTACTTAGAATTTTACAATGAGAAAGGTATCGCCAATTTTATAAAGCAAAATGTAAATTCTTTTAAATCTCTATTCTGTTTTCTGTACTTGCGTGAAATCATAATTCTCGCATGTGTGCACAAATTCCCCAGAAAGAGAAAAAAATAACAATTTTAGATCCACTTTGAAAGCATTTGTGATATATGAGCGATTGTACATATATCATGGAATGATTTATATCTCTTGTAGAATATCCTGTAGAATATTTTTTGTTGCGCGAAATGAATATTAATAAATCTATTTGCGTTTAAACGCAAAATAAATTTATAAACAAAAATAAAAGAATAAGCTTCTGCAAAATATTTAAATCTGAGGCCACCTAAACCTGTTACAGCTCCCTGAGTGGTTTACGAAATACAATTGTTATAATTTGATAGTGGAAAATCTGAAACCATTGTCACAATTACGCATGCACGAATCAGATGCAATAGGAAATAAAGCGACGAAGTTTGGAAATATTTGCATAATTCAAATGAAAATAATAGCTGCGTTAAAAAAAGATTTTATTGTAGAATAAGTTAAGCCTAATATTTAACATTTTATCTGATGTAAGTATTCTAAGGCTATTTTTTGAGTATAATTTCTCAACATCTTGCTGTCTTTTCACCTTTAAAATTACTGATTGTGAAAATATCTAATAATATTCTATTTGGTCAAAAAAGAACAAGATTAAAATAAATTTCTCATTAATTTGTCTCATAAACTGCAATTTTATCAATAGAAGAAATAGTGTAGAATTGAGGATTCCACCAATTACGATTCTTTTTACTAAAGAAATTATGTTAAAAATATTGTACATTTAGAAACCTTTTATCTTTTGAAATTCCACTATTCTGGGTTAATTATTAAAGCTGTAGATGAAAATACTGATTTTTTTTTTTACTTTCCTAAAAAATAACCCCACTATTTGAGAAAATTTTGTGTTCCTTTCATTTCTCGAATTGTAAGACATACTTCTTTTACACATTTTAAAAACAACAATTTTTAAATTTCTGCATTTTCTTTGAAAGGAATGGCAATTTGTAATTATATGCGTAGATTTATTTAGTTATAAAGCTTAAATTTGTTTGTTTCCGTGTTAGTTGTACGAAAGATTTACTCGAAAGAAAATCTTAGCCTCAAAAATGAAAAGTAAAATAAATCAAGGAATAAGATTTATGAGATTTTAATCTCCATCATTCGTTTGAAGGTGACTGACAACGTTCAGAACCGTGATTTTGAAAAAGCGTATAAATGAAAAATTATTTTGAGAGATATTTAGTGTCATTTAAATTAGAGTATATATATATATATATATATATAGCTGTTTTAAAATATAATGGTAGAAAAAAACTTCAAAATGCACACAATTTTTTTGGCAAACAAATGAAAAAAATGACATTTTCAAAGCATGACTTCTTTTATGAAAGGTGATGCTATCATAATACCTTGCTTATAAATAGCTAAGACATCTCTCTCTCTCTCTCTCTCTGTGACAGATTTTTGATAAACATAATTTAAAAGTGGATCTATCCATGTTTTAATGAATCGGAGTAGAAAAATTTCAACAAAAAATATCCAGTAATATTTCAATCGATCGTAACTTTGAAAGTAATGTGAATTGTTCAAAAATTTTAGCTCAGTTTCTGTAGAGAAGTCTTAGCTATATATAGGCAAAATATTTTTGTTATCGAAGCATTTTTCACAAGAGGAGAATGCTTTGAAAATATATCATTCTATTTTCATTTATTGCCAACAAGTTGCATTTAAATAATTTTTTCTTGTATTAATATTCTTGAAATAATTTTCAAAGTATATTCAAATTTAACTTACCCTCAATATCGAAAAGAAAAAAAATATATTCATTTATACACCTTTTTTTTAAAATTAAGGTTTCGACTGTTATCAGCTACTTTGATACAGATTTGTTCTCAAACAAAATATTCATTTATGTAAGCCATCGCCGTATCAATGATACGGGGCCCCCAAGCAACAGGAGCCCCTATACATTCCCAAGCAAAAAAATCACTAAATGTTAATGGGCCTCTCAAAAAGAGACTTCAAGGAATTTTGATACGATGCCCACTAAGGACTAGCTACGTCAGTGGTAACAAATGGAATTGCATTTGCTAATTATTAGTTTTCGACTGTAAAAAATACATTCAATTCAAATAAAATTGTCATGCTTAGTTTTCAAATAAAATTCGAAGGAACATTTTCCAAAGCATCCAAAAATCAAAAATTAAGTCTTTTAATAACAAAAAAAAAAGTTTAAATTCAAATGAAATGCTTTTTGCTGTTGTGATGTAATACTTTTTTAAATGTAAGAAACAATTACGCATTAACAACTATAAATTCTGTTTTTCAATTTCAAATGAAAATACCGTAAATACGTTTAACACAAAAACGCTTAAGACGAAATATCGGTTAACACGAAATAATACAACGGTCCCGACAAACAACTATGCATTCATGCATTTTTTCCCTTAACACGAAACGAAAATCGATTAATACAAAAAGATTTTCCTTCTTGGGATGAACAAAATACGGAAACACCAGCCACACAAGCGAGATTTAAGAGGGATGTGAAATGAAAGACAGGTGTTTTAACATGTTTTGTTAAAATGAGGGTAACTTTGCTTTGAAATATTCTCGTAATAGCATGTAATACGAGCGAATTTTGTTTATCTAACCTACTTTCACCTTCCACCCCTAAATGAAATAAATGAGGCAGCTTCTGTTCCCACATCATCCGAAATGAGGAACATCGTGAAAAGTACGCGCAGTTATTTAGACTCACATTACAATGGTGAAACGAATAACAAAATGGATGACATCGAACAATTTGATGCTAAAACAGACAATGCGAAGAAAAATATCAGATTATTTCCCCAAAACTTGATAAATGCTTTGTTTTTCAAAAAACTTGAAAATTTTGTTTAAATTTCATTAAGCTTATATGAATGTTTTTGTTTGTTTGATTTTAATTAAAAAGTGTATATATACATAACTGCCACTCCTGCCCACATCTTGGCTTGTATTGATTGCCATAAGAGCCAGCTGCTCTCAAATCCTGCTACAGTTCTTCATTGTTTAAAAATGCACGGGTTCATAGACTTGAACTAGACGTTTCTTTCGATCAAATGGGATAAGAAACAACAGCATATATACATATCTATGTAAATAAAATGTATTCTAATAAACTTTATTTTGTCGAATATATGCCCCCCCCCCTTTGCACGAAATTCTTTTAACACGAAAAAATATTTCAGTCCCCCCTCAAAATGATTTTCGTTGTATATAGGGGGGGGGGGGAATTAGGCAAATTGGGCATAAAAATCTATTTTGAAGTAACCACAATTTACATCACACAATTAATTCTAAGTCTTTTAAGAATAAAAAAATACATTTATGTTAAAAAAAACCATTTAAACGAGATTCAGATTCGAAGCTACGGTCGAATTAAAAAAATTTTAAAGTAGAATCGTTCCATCCGTTACACAGAAGGACAACTTTTGTCCCGTGCTCTTGATAAACCACTCAATCTGCGATGAACTGCATTCTTTTAAACAACTCGTTTTTATCCAGGACAGGTAGTTTTATTTACATTTTGCCCCGACCTACATTTGATGAGGCCCAGACTAAACCGTTGGAGGAAAAAAAAACCAGAAATTCTAAAGGTCAAGGGGAAAAAATTGGTTGAAAGTCTCTGCAGAAGAACATTTGAGACAGGTACCCGCATTTTCTTAACTGTGGTAATAAAACATTTCGCTGTGCTGTTAGTTCTTTGCCACCTTTATAATGAGGGTTTCTACCAACTAGAAAACTCTTAACGACTCCAAACGTGTTCTGATGTGGATTTTAAAACGAACAGAAGCTTTCGAAGCAGGAAGGTAGCAAGGAAAAGAAACTTGATAGTTTTATTGCTAGTTGTAAGGTACGTAAATGTATCAGTTTTTTTCCGATTTGAAATATATTTGGCAATGCATGCTTCCCCTCTGTTTGAGAAATGTTTTTAATTGCTGTAAAAAATTAAATAAAAATAAATAGTTTAATGGTTAATATTTTGGAATTTAAACAAAAATAAAGCAATTTTTATTTTGATAATTTAATTTGCAAAAGGATAACAATTATAATTTAAGCAGTTGAATTTTAATCATATTTTTAAATGTTTTTCATATAGCACAACAAAATATATTTATTCATAATGATTTAATTTAATCAATGTATTTTCGTAAAATTTTGAAAACGTTAGAAAATTTAAACGACATAAAATTTTACAAGTGGAAGTTTTCAAACATTTTATGCTCATCCTTTATTATTTATAAAACTAGCTTTCATATTATTAAATCTATGTTAATTACTATTAAGCAAATGTTATTATTACCTCTTGTATCAATAACTAATAAAATTATAAGCAAAACCTATAATTCTTAATATACTTTTTAGTTATACAAAGCAATATAAGCACCTAAAAAAGAAAAAAAACTTCACCGAAATAATAAAAAAATAAAAACATACTCTTCTAAAAATTTTAGCCAAAATAAAAAATTACATTGCATTTTGAAAATTAAGAATTAAAAATATAATAACGTAAAATTTAAGAAAATAAGAGGAAAATCAATCAAACAGTCAAGAGTTAAAAGAAATTATTTATAAATTCTAGAAAAAAAAATAGAAGTATTAAACTTCATAACTAAATAATTATTTAATTTCATTTTTATTAAAATTTACAATTTTAAAAAACAATTTAAGAACTCTTCTATGAAAAGAATTTAAACGAAATTACGAGTAAAAAAAGAGAACAGAAAATTGTTCTGTTCACCATTTTTTAGTCTCAACTGGCAACAGATCTTATTTATGAACCGATTAGATAACTCGAAGAAAAAATCTTAAAAATATAAATCTCTTTAAATATACTACTGAATTATGAAACTTGACACTAATATTCTGTTAATTTTTTAAAAAGAAATCGCAAAAAATATGATCTTTCGTTTTGAGGCTACACCTACTTGTTAAAGGAAGTAAGGAAAACACAAAAGTACGTTACAAAAAAAAAAAAAAAAGCTCTACTTTCAGGCTAATAGCTTTTATGTAGCAGTCTGAATAGATCAACCTTGAAAAATTGAATTAATGGTGGCTTCATATAACCTGTCTAGTTGTGTCTGTTATACATTGTAAGCTTTCTTTTTATCGTAAGTAGACTGGGAAAATAATGAATCACAGGAGGCGGGAAGCTTACGTTTCCTGTTTTTAAGTGATTTCTGTTATTTAGCAATGTAAATGCATATATAAAAAGAAATAAATACCGTAAAATCCGGTGTATGACGCGCACTTTCAACACAAAAAATAAGATCGAAATTTACGGGTGCGCGTTATACGCTGGGTTTAAAAATGTGATAGATTTAAAAATATAAAAAAAAGATGAGCATAAAAAAATTATATTTCTACATATATCTAAATACTGTTTATTTAAAAGAAATGACGTAGCTTATGAACTCATAAAGTTGAGTTCTAGCAGTATACTATTTTTTCAAAAGCCTGGGATAATACCTCGAATAAATGATTTCAAAGCATAAGAATATTGCATACGGGTAGTTCAGGTTTCTTCGTAAAAACAGTTCTTCGCGTTACATAATAGCAAATATACCTAAAAATTAAAATATGCTGTTTGAAATTATATAGGGGCGCGTTATACACCGGATTTTACGGTAATTGTTTCATAACTTGGAATAATAAATGATACATCTTAATACTATTTATGTTGATAAATTGTATTCTCATATATTTTTTTTAATGTACTTAAAGTGAAAAGTATTATAATAAAAAGGTGAATTCTTCATGTAAAAAGAATTTTGTTAAAAAATAGGCAATAATCGTCTGTGAATGCTATTTTTCAAAAAAAAAAAAAAAGCAGAAGAAAAGACCATTAAAAGTTTTAAAAAAAGTTATCTTGATACAACAATGATATATTGAGAAACATGACCGCACAAGTATTGTTATTTTTATATTTTTACCAGCTGATACTGAATTTCTTTTAGTAGAATCGCTCTTATTAATTTTAACTTTTCAGAACAGAAACTTTGAAAAATACTTATTAATATTCTTTGATAAGACTTATAAAATGTTCTCAACTAATTTCAATTTTTGCCACAAATTTGTAATAAAGGGTGATATTTTTTATTTACGTATATTTATTGTAATCAAATAGTCAAGAATAAAAAAATAATAATAATAACTGAATAATAACAAGAAATAAAAATTCTTGTTCTTAATTTCGTGGAATACGTCCAAAAAGCATGATTTTAGTTTAAAAATATTGATAACAAAAATTGATATTAGCATTTCTGTAATTGAAATATAATAGTTGGTTGTGATATATGTTTATATTCTTATACGAGATAAAACGGTAGTTAGTATTTTAAAGAAATAAACATATTATATACGATTATAAAGATAGGAATCTATTTTTCTTAAAATTAGAAAGTTTAATTTTCTATCAAAAATTTGAAAACATTTTTTTTCAATTTAGATAATATTCGACACACATTTATTTCTTTTCAACCTTCGCTGAAGCCATTTGCTTGCATTAGTAAGATATGCGCAATTAATTGAAACTCAGTTTCATGCAAGGTGCTCCTAATCCATGGTTCGTGTCACAAAAATGGAACATTTGAAACACTTGGTGAATCGTAAAATATTTCGTGCAAAATAGAACTTTTTTTTCCGAGATAGTGTGCAATGTGTTATAAACCATTAGAACGTAAGATTTTCATTCAATTATTTCCCGATTTTTGAATGGTAATGAATATTTTTTTTATATAAAAACTCCCATGGAAATTCAGTTATTGCTTTTTATAACTATTAAAACAAAACAAAAATCTTAATAAATTTGATCATAGCTATGAAAGCAAAGTATAATTTCAAAACCTGAGATATTTATATGTAAGAAAAAGTGGCAATCTCTCTCTGTGAGTGTGTTAGTGGAAATTGAATTAATACAAAAAATGTAATTTTAACTTGAGAAACTGTAGAAGCAAGAGCCATATAAAGCTATATCCAGCAACGGAAGATAGCTCTCTAGTGAAACATGTTAAATTTACATTTATGTAACATTTCTTAAGCATAATTTACAGCCTGCAGTGGAAACCATTTCCGCGCATGCTCGAACATAATAATAATAAGCATGACAGAGTATTTAGAAGCATTTTTTAATTGACTTCTTTTGATTTGATGAAATAAGTCGATGGTATAATACATAAGTACCAAATTAAATGTTTATCTTTAATATATACATGCATTTTTTTTAATTAAAAGGATCATTAATGTTAATTTTAACCCCTTAAGCGGTTTGCCAGTACAACGTACAGGCTAGCGAAAGTTGGCGCTACCAAGTTGCCCGTACGCTGTACGGGCACTGATATTTTCTTTCTTTGTGATATACGCGTATTTTTTAAAATTCTTATGGTGCATTATTTAGTGCTAGTGTTTAAAAAAGTTGATGCAGTTTGTGGGGAAGGCGAGAATTGGTATAGTGTTTAGTTATATACAATTTTAAAAAATGTGCTTTTTTTTAAAGAATTTAAGGAGGTAGGGGGGGGACTGAAAGGTTAACTTGTATGCATTATTTTAACATTTTATATTTTTTCCTTCCACGAAAAATGATTTATAATTTGAATTTCGCTATAATATTCTTTAAATCCACACTAAGTAAAACATGCGAAACGTTTTTGAGTTAGGGATTAATAATTTTTTTCTAAGTTTGCGAAAAAAATCAATTACACTTGCTAAAATTTATCATTAGAATTATTGATACTATAATTATTATTCAAGTAAATTTCTCTTTTAAATATTAAAGTAATATTTAAAAAAATTATTATTGCCATATATAAGCAGTGCTTATCTGAATCACAATCAATTATTTTTGAGGGTTCTGGCCATATTTTTTTGCAAACTTCAATTGTTCTATTCATTATACACCTGACTCACACAAAAAACGGAGTAAGAACTAAATAAGTAAGTTTAAACATATATTTAATTATTTTACGAATTTTAAACTTTAGGGATGCAACAAAAATGAGGTGAGAAGGAAAAAAATATTCTCAATATTGGGGAAAGGAATGCAAGTTGCAACTAATGAATGAATTCGAAAAATGAAAAATAACCCTAACTGTAAATTCGACACATTCCGAGTTACATCCGTGTTAGTTACAATAACGGTTAGCAATTTTCGCAGCAGGAGGAAATGAATTCACTATAATCTCTGTGTTATTCGCTACATTTATTTTTTAAAAAAACTAGAAAATACACAGTTCATTTTAATTCTTAGCATATTTGGCACACAACTTCAGGGAATAAATGTAGGCTCTTTGTAGAAATATAAGAATCAATAGATTTGAACTAAATCCTATTAAATAAATCATTCAAAATAAAAAAAATGATCACAAATTTATTTTAAAAAATTCTAGTTTAACAACAATCATACTGTCGGGAAAGATATTCTTTATGATCGAAAAGGCAAAATTATAGAGCGCATCGTAAGTATTGTGAACATAAAAATATATAATAGATAGCTGCAAGGCAAATTTTGCATTATTGCCAGGTTAATAAATACGAAATTGCTGTTTGCAACAATAGAAAAATTTCAATATGTTCCTTGAAGTATGGGAAACAATAACATTTTATTATCACTTGAATTTCATTCCTTGAGCTATATTTATCAAAGAAGATCAATTGATTATTTTGTCTAAGTGACGCTTTTATTTCTTGTTTTATGCGAGCTTTGTCTATGAAAAAATTACAGTACTGATTATTTAAACTCTTCAAAATTTAGAATTAAGACGTTGTGTTTTTGGACACGTTTTTGTTTAAAAATTTCAACTAAAAATCAATAAGATTTTGTTTCCAATTTTAATGTTAAAAACATGAATAATCAAAAAACAAATATTTTCATAGTAAAAATTCGTTGTGATAAGAAATAATATTTATTATTGTTTTTTTCAATTCCTACTCAATTAGCTCACACTCTCTCTATATTTATGTATATATATATATATATATTTATTTATCTTGTTCAAATTATCAGTCGTTAATAAAATTATTTGTATTCTCATCCAATCAAGTTCAAATAAATTTTTTTACATTTGTAGTGGATGACACTTGATGTTAATATAGTTTTTCAAATATTAATTCATTAATTACAGGTTAGTTAATTAAATTAAATTAATTACCAGTTTTTGACGCCAACTTAGATTTAACTCCTTTGTGTTGCAACAATGGTGTAACTGTTAAAACAACGACAAAATTTGGTGTCGAAAGCCGGTTTTTCAGCCAAACTAGTCAAACCGGGTGTGCATTGTTACAACAATGCAGACAAATCATCTCTTTTTTCAATTCCTACTATTAGTTCGCTCTCCCCCTATGTATATAAAAATATTTTTTTGTTACTTTCTATTCATCCATTCAAAGTAGGAATTGACTTTTAAAAAAAAATTTATATTACTTGTTTACAATATTTAGTTACTAAAAAATTATTTGATTCTTCTTCTAATTGTTGTAGGGAAGTTTTCCAGGCTTTACATTTTTACCCGACACTAAAGTCACAGTAATAACAATACAAAAACTTGAAATACAGTATGTTAATGTTGCCACTCCTAATGAGTTCGACATTTCCTGTTTGATATTATTTAATATTTTGTTTTGTGTTTGTTTATTCACTTTCAATATGGCAACAGAATTTTAGTTAAGTTAGTTTTTGTAATATTCTAAATGTAGTTGCGTTTTAAGTTATGAAAAGAACTGTATAATATTTTATCTGTACGGATCGTGTGCTCATATATTAGTAATAACATGTAAATAGTCTCATTAATTATTTACTGTAAATAGCCTCATTTATCCTAAGTGTCGAAGAACAATAAAAGGAATATTGAAAGCGAAGGATAATAGTTTCTCGAGTCACAACAGTTGACGAGGTCGACATCTGAGCTGGCACCCCTCTCTTCGCTTCTAGTGTTTTCATAAAAAATCGAATGAATTTTTTTTTCAATTGCAGCATAGTAAATGCATCGACTAAAACTCCGAGAAAAATAATTTCTAAAGTATTTAAACAGTAATTTTGTTGCATTTTTCTATCGTAGAAAGCTTAGTTAAAGAATTTAATTTTTTTTATGAAACTTAACACAAATTCAGTAACAAAGTGTTTAAAAAAAATTTTAAGTTGCAAAGCTTTTTTTTATGGTAACATCTCTAACTCAAATTTAACCAAGAGGCACTGAATTAAGCACGTAGAAGATATGGAATTTAATTAGTATAATTGGACGAACCAAAATGTAAAGAAAAAGAGAGGTTCTAACAAAGACAATTTTGAATGTTATTTTCTCTCATTTAACTATAATGAAATAGTTAAATGAAATGATTTATAAAAAAAAAGATACATGAACCAAAAGACTAGTACGTGATCTACTTTAATTACATTTGACCTAAAAAGCCCTGGATACTCAAAATATTTTTGTGAAAAAAATTGGAAATATATTTCAAATATTTTCGATACCCTTTAAGAGCTTCCATCTCGATTTTTGTAATAATATCAACAACTATTGTGACGTTCCCGCCACACAGCTGAATCGTCTTCTTTGTAGAAATGATCACCACACATGTAAGGACACCTGCACTCTTAAAAATATTGCGCGACATTGTCTTGAACATCGCCTTTGACACCAGGAAGAACCCCCTATTCCGCCCACGCATCGGATGCAACCCGAGGGTGAAGGAAGCCGCCTGCGATGTTCCCGAACCCTAGAGAGGGCCGAGAGAGAGAACGGGAGATGCCCTGAAAACTTCGCTGAGCAGGGACGCCAAAAACTCCTCCCTCACAAAACAACAGAACTAGACATGTTCTCCAATGAATTCAAAACTGATGTTTAGACTTATACTTATTATTTTACTTGTAAAATTTAGATAAAATATAAAATTTTATAATTGAGTTACATATTTAAGTATTAAGATTCTTCGAAAAGTTTTTCAGAAGTAAAAAGTAAATAAATAAATCTTACATTATTAGTGTGTTTTTAAATTTAGCCCATTGTGCTAATTAAATACCATCGTATGATCTTCCCTTATAAAGAGTTTAATTTTTTTAAGCTACACGCTTAAATATCTAAAAAGAGCATGAATATATTTTTATCCTCTAATCTTAAATTTATATAAAAACAACATTTCTATACATCTGCTAAGTTTATGTGATTCAAAATAGTTATGTATACTACTCCAGCCTGTCTAATTTGTTACAATTTTTTTTAAAAAATAAAAGACTTTGGAAATATTTTTTAATTTATTTTAAATATGTATATATGAACTTTTATATGATTCATAAGTTAAAAATACAGAAGAAAAATAAATAATATGGAAAAATTCGCTCACATGTTTCGGATTATTTAGATTGGGAACGAACGTTCTAAGCTTTTTCTAATTTTTATTTTGATTGTTCCATCGTTCTTTTAAAGAGATTGCTACATAATGGTGAGAGCTAAAAATAGTTTGTTCGTGAATAGTAATGTTGCGCTATCGAAAAACCCATTAGTAAAAATTTTGGAACGAAAATAGTTCAATTAGGTGATATCGATCGCAAGTGCTGGAAAATAACTTTTCGGAGTAAAAAAAAAAGAATCGTTTGACATAAATACGTTTTCTTTATTTAGATATTAGATAGTTTATAAAAAATTTTATTAAATGATTATTTGATGATCTTTTAATCGGCATTAGTTGACAATTGCTTGTCAAATTTATTTCTTAAATATATTATTACCAATTCTCAGAGATTAATAACTTAATTATTGTAAATTATTTATACACAATATATAAAAATTTGGAAGCAAATGCATAACTAATGTTCGGAAATATCCTAAAAACAATACCATATGCTACTGAATTAATTAGTTAATAGTAAAATATATTCCTACGTTTTATCATTAATCCTTTGAAAGAAAATAGACAAAAATACCATTTAAATCAAATATTCATGATACACAAATTGCTTAGACTATAAAAATTTAAAACTTACAAAATGTTCTTTAAAGTTACAAAATGATTTAAAAAATTGTCCTTAAATATCCAAAATAATTTCTTATTGACGGAAAATATTTAGGATAGATAAATATTAAAACAATTTTTCTATCCAGAGAGTGATGAGAAAAGGGAAACTTCATTATTTTGTCAAACGTAGCAACAAAATATATATATATATATATATATATATAGCTTCTTGTGTGTGAAAGTGGTAAGGAATAAATTGGCTTGCTATATAATTACAATCAAAAGTAGATATAAATTCACTTAAAACATCACATTACTATTAAAAAGTTATAATTAATATGAAGGATTCATTCTTGCTTTTGCTATGCCATTTTGTACCATTTATTTTTTATATCAATTCTGCTTCTTTAAAAGAGCTCATACGTGTTCTTTGAAGTTTACATAAATATGTAAGAATTGAAAGGAATTGCAACCCCCCCCCCCTTTAAAAGCTTTCTCGTTAAACATTTAAAATGAGATATGATAGATTACACTAAAAACAAAAATTAAAGGAAAGATTGAGTTGAAATGTTTAGAATATCATGATTTATAGTCACTGGCGTTAACAATACACATAATCTAGATTTAGGTAAGAAATAGATTTAATTATAGTTGCAACTGTCTTATTTTCTTCGGTTGTAGTTAGTTATGTAATGTTTCCCTCGAGAAAAGGCTTGCTTTTTTGTATTAATCTCTATGCTTTAAAGTTGTATAGTTGTATTTATTTGTTGGAATACAAGAACGATTCAGTTCTGGGGCGTGAGTGAGTGAATGAATATTAATGTCGCAATGTTCGGCTACACGAGGGCTTTTGGCGACGAAATAATAAAAACCATGATAACCACCGGACATAATTTTGAACCATGGTCAAGTGAAACGGACGACACTTGAGCTGGAACCCCTTCTCCTGACTACCACACCACACCAACGGGAGGATGTTTGAGCTCTCTACAGATTTAATGTGCATCACTCCCCAACACAGCGGGTCTTCAGTGCTACTGGGCTCGAACTCATGATACACCAGCTACGAGTCCGTTACCTTGACCACTAGGCTACCGTCGCCACAAGACTTAGTTTTGGGGTACTATGAGAACAAATCTATAAAATGAACTTGTTGAGAAAGTTAATTAGAATTAATCATTCTTCTGAAATACGAATAGAAGTAAATCTCAGAATAGAAAAATTCAAATTTTAAGTCTAATATTTAATCCTTCGTTTTATCCTTTATATGAAATGCAAAACATATCTAATGGTTGAGCAGTTACTTTTCTTTTATTTCGCAATCCTTAAATCTGAAATTTTCATTTTTAGCTCAACGAATTCGTTTCAAAATTGCGTTTGGTAATGGGTAATTTAATTTCAAACATAACGCTTCAGATTTTCAAAAGCTGATTAAAATGCTTCTCGAAGCTTTACAGAGAACGCGCAAATTATGCTTTTTGCTTTGGACCGATTATATAATTAAATTAATCATAATTTTAATCGTTCATTAGTTTTAAAGATAGTATCACATGATTTCGAATTTTTAAGATTGGCAGACGTGTTTCATTCTGTTCTTTACCGAACAATTCTTTTTTTCTCTCTGTGAATCTAATAAATAAACATTATATAAACAATATTTTTTTTCAGATTTTTAAAAAAATTTCCCTATTTAAAAATTGGTAATTTTTCTTAGATTAAGAATGGAATTAATACTCATAATTCTTTTTTCTATAGGCTTTCCCTGGGATAAACATCCAGCCATGTCGATGTGCCACAACGAAGGTCTTCCATCTGCAGTCACTAACCGAAAATGGTTACACTGCTGCAGTCCTAAGGTTGCTGAATTCGAACCTTACAACATTGGATTATGGATGATGCTGTGCGATGACGTGCAATGTGATCCAGAGAGCTCGATGACAGAAATTGATATAGCATGGACGAAAACAAAAGATCTTGTCTTCAGTGGTATTGTACCCATTCTTAAGGCAAAATGTACCACCAAATCAATACATCCCAAGAACTTTCAGCTGACTACAGGAGGTGCTATTTTGTTCTACACGCCAGATTTCAGAAATAAGAATGAGATTGTTGCTGTGGCTGAAGCAATACATGATCATGTTAACAATAAGAAAGAATTATTTTTCAGAGCTTACAATGCAAATTACTTTACAAAGCAATCGTCTTTAGGTGAAAAAAGTGTCTATATGTATATGTATACTGTGAATAAGATGTTACTCACGAAACGAGAAGAGGATATTTTTCTACTTTTAGATTAAATTGTGTAGTTAATAGGATTTAGGAACTGTGCGTTTTCTTTGTTCTGTATTTTTGTTACGGGTAATTAATACTTTATGTACAACTTTTGCTCAATAAACAGTTTCGAACTGACTTCGAATGCCTTTCGACTCAAAGTTACCTTTTGTGAAGGACAAATTATTTGGTAATAGTTTTGTTAATAAAAATATTTGTTAATAAAAATAATAGTAGTTATTTAATAATAGTTAGTAAAAATATTTGTGGAAATTGATTCAAATGCAGAAACAAAAATGATCTTATGTATAGTTTCCAAAAGCAAATCATCCATATATAACATTCATTGGTCATTTTATATTTTTTTGAGAGGAAAAAAATGCACTTCTTAAATATTTGTTTTCTTAAATTTATATAATTAAATTGTAATATAGTTTTTTTTTTTCATAAATTCACTATCATAATTAAGTTAGGAGTTTTAGTGTATCTTAGTATCCGTCTTTACACTCGAGTATTTTCACTCTTTCTTAAAGCACAGATATATTTTTGAACTTAGAAATAAAATTGATCTCAATATACTATGTTGAGAAATCTCTATCTAGCTCTTTTTTAACACCCTTTTGTAAGCTTCACTTGTATGCAACGGAATGTTTGAACTCAATTTTACCCACTTTAAAAAGTAAGATTAGTCCGAAATTTTGCTCACTTGTCCAGGACTGATGACAATACAATAATTTAATAATTTTGCTCCATTGTCCTGATTAGGATCATCAGGATTAACAATGTCCCACTTTCAAATCCCATCCCGCATGTAGCGACTAATTTCAGATCCTATTTCCAGATTTGGCGACTAAAAATTTAAGTTACAACTTAGTTAAATTAACTATAAAAGGGTGTCTTTTAGTTTTTTAAACTATAATTTATTACCGTGCATGTTACCTGAATGAAACATACAAGTAACATCTCACTATTTCTCATATCGGAAAAATTCCCATTAGAAAAAATTTAGTATTTCAAAGATAATAAGATCACACAATTTCAGTAAAATTACTTATATATATATATGAAGCGTATTTTCAAGCATGATTTATTTGAAAAGGTGTTTTTCTGGTTTTTAGCGCAATATTAAAAAAATTAATAAAGTTCGAAAATATTATAACAGTAATGTGTAACCCTTTCCGACTAATGAAATTAATTACTTCGAGATCACTTCATTATTTATAAATGATATGTTATAGAAGTTATATATCGATTAAATACCATTTAAAAGCACCATAAGGTAATAACTAATGGTTTAATATTATTATATAAACTAACTGCCATCCATCCAGTATAGTGGTTAGTGACGCTGTGTCGTAGGACCTGGGTTCGAATCCCGGAGAAGACATGGATGTTTGTAAATGTATAGTGCCTTTGCGGCATGGGGGTACTCAAAATAGCCGTCGAGTCGCAAGTTCTCTCGTGAGGTGAATGGATAGAGAAGAGAGGTGGAAAACCCCTAACCACCCCTAGGGTATTCTCCCTCAAAATTGGGGTAGAATTGAGCCAAAACGTACTGTCACCTGTATGGTGCTCAAAGCTACAGCTAACGACAGGCGTACATCTATCCTTTACAAGTGGCGTAGCGGAGAATATTAGGGCCCCCATCAAACTCAGGTTTTGGACCTTAAGCCCAAATAAGCACTTAGTCAAGCTTTGGGCCCCCGCAATGCGGGGGTGTACGTTACGCCACTGCCCTTTGCCACGATGAATTCCTTGGGCCTCGATCTGACATTGTCAGAAAACTGGAATTAGTAACAACAATATGTAAACTAACAGTAGAATATTAAATAAAGTGCTCAGTACTTTTATCATATCTCTAATATTTCCCAGATTCTAAAAATTGCTTCAAATTGAAAGTTTAATTTTTTTTTTTTGTTCAGATTTGATTTTTAATAGCCATTATGGAATTTCATTTGCAACATACGAAATCTTCATAAATAAGCTTTCAGGAAAATAAAATAAAAAAAATAGGGCTAATAAATAATAAAATAATTTTTTATGTTGGAATATATTTTACTAAGTTATTTATAATATGCTCACAGCTGTGTGTGTGTGAATTTATTCTTTATATAATAATCAAGTTTATTACAAGAAATTTGATATTATATTTCCATTCTACCCAATTATGACTGTCCAGGAATAAATTTAACCTAAAGATTTTTTTCAGCTTAACAAAATTCCTTTTCTTTATTTTTTCTTCCTCCCCCCCCCTTGTAACTAGTAACTCGTATTCTATTTATACATATAATTAAAAATTTTATAATCATCCATAAATCTTTTTAAGTTAAAAAATTTAGTACTTTCATTAATAATCATTCATTTTAGATTTCTTGATAATCCTTTTTGTGGCTAGCTTATCAAAAATTAGATATCCTATTAGGGTTATTTTACTGTTATGATTGCTTCAAAAATAAAAATTTATAGTAAGAAGATTGTATAAATTTGGAAACAGTTATTTGTATACATAAAATTTAAGTTATTTATTTATTGTGTACCCAAGTTTTAAAAAACAGTTAACTTCCTGCAAGCATTCAGTAATACTTCGATTGCGTTCTCTGATTTCCCAACATCCTATTAGAAAGAATGAATTTTTAGGTTGTTAAACGTTCAAAAATATTTATAACATCAGGTTTATTTTATTTATAATCTATCGTATACAGTCCTCTCTAACGCGTTCGTTCATAAAAAATGTTTCAAAGTGTACAAAAATTACTAAACGAATTAAACATTTTTTAAAAAGGTCATAAACTCACATCATTCATCATGCAACCGAATTTAGAATAATATTGATGAGAATTCCAATTATTAATCTTCCTTGTGTGAACTTCAAATTATTCTTCAAAATTTACACCTGTGCGTTTGACATTGTGTATAGAATTGAATATATCGATTCCAGCCATAGCCAAAACATGTTGTAAATGAAAATAATTTTCGGAATTATTTATTTTATCGTGATTTTTGGGTATACATGACACAGAAAATCTTTGTTGGCATTTTAAATAATTCCGAAAACAAGGACAAAAAAGACTAAATTCGAGTGAAATCATGTTTTATTGAATGCAATTAGTTCTAGAAAATGTTCAATTACGTTAATTAGTAAAGTGCATTACTATAATGAAGCTAATTAACAACATAACTAAAGGTCATAGGAGCGTAAGGTTTTTGAAAACTGAAATGCATAATTTAATAAAAACCGAATGAATCCTAGGTAAAGCAAATTCGATTAGCCATTTTTGGTTTACGCTATAGAATCATCGGTTTTCTCTTAGTTAATTAATTTCTGCGAGGTATATATAAATTAGATCCTAAAATAACTTGTCTTAAATCATTTATTCCTTTCATCTCTAATTTTTAAACTGAAATAATTGACATGGGAAGAAAGATTTTATTTTTTACAGAAAAACTTTGTTCCACCATAAAAGCAAAAACCCGAAAAGTTTTTATCAGATCTCTACCTCTTCTTATTTACCAAAAATTAAATAAACCTTTCAGCAATTTGTTATATGAACCAGTTCAAATTTTTTCATTATATTTCAGTTTACAAAACATTATTAAAGAAAAATGTAATTTAATTCTGTAAGCCATAACAAAGGATAATAACTTGCCAATGGATTTATTTTTTCTTTAATACTCGCCATTACCTACACGCTTGCAGAGTAATTTTAAGTTATTGATATATAGGTCTTAACATTTAGCTTTAAATTGTATTCAAAACATTTTTATACCCTTCATCTCTTGATTTAAAGAGAACAGGATTTTTTTTTTATCTATAAAGATGCCGTAACTCCTGGGAGTCGATTTCGGCAAAACCTTAGTGGATTTCTACTCAACAAAAGAAACATGCTTGTCAGATTTCAAGTTTGTACCCCTAAAAGCTCAAAAACCAGAATTTTTATCCATAACAATCCTTCAAAAAAGAGCTTTCAAAAATCTTTTTTCTTACAATTTTAGGAAAAACTTTTTCATTCTTTAATTTCACATGTGTATTGGTAAATCCATTACAATGTAAAAATTAAACATTTCACTTTCAACTAATAATATCTGAATCCCTTAATAACGCTTTTGTATACAATAGGTAGCAAATATTATTTTAAGCAAATTATGCTCTTTGAAATTCAGACCAGAGGTGGATTAAACGACCACCAGGGGCCTGCTAGAGCCAGCAGGGGCACCAAGGTAGATGGATTTCAGTTATAAATTCAACGTTCAACAAAAAGATCTTGAACTGATATTGCAGCCTCTAAGATTTTCACGGATTTGAGTCGTGTAGCAGCCTTAGCCATCTTTCTTCCTTATATCTGAATTGTTGCAATCTACATCAAATTTCTCAAGCTTTTTTTGCACAAATTTTATTTCTAGCAAACAAATAATATTCAAGTCAAGCAAGTTCGTTTTTGGTTCACAATCGTGCTTATTTACTGTCGGATACATCTTACACCGATGGATAAAAAATCTCACCACAAAGAAAAATTATTGCACAGACTAATGAAACTTTGACAATACATTTGTCTAGGTAACGTATTTTATTGATTAAAGTTTTAAGACCACAGGATAATGAAAGCATGGGACGTGCTATTTCTAATGTGAAATGATGGTACATTGAAAACCGGTGTAACCTACAGAATTTTAAATACAAGCGTACATACAATGTGTCGTACAGATAACGGATATCAGTTTGTGGGATAGAATTGCATGACTGTTGCTTTTGCTCGGTCAATATAAGGTTGTTTAGTTCTAGCTGTGGATGACGCTGTCATTGTCGTCCGATGATAGCCCATTCGTGCTCGATTGGAGAAGGATCTGGTGATCTAGCAGGACAACATAACACGTTGACATTCTATAGAGCAGTATTTTACAACTTTTTTATCGCTGCGGACCGGTCAAAGTTTGATAATTTTACCACAGCCCCCTGAAGACGGGATGTTGATTGTTTATATTTTAGATTGTTTTGCTTTAATAATTTTAATTTAATTGTAGTTAAACATGTCCTTAGAATAAAATACAGTTACATCAAAAATTAATAAAAAGGGATTTAACATCGAAAGTAGCCCACAAACCTGAGAGAAATACAACACAGTAAATAAAATGGAAATAATTTAAGTTCGTTGTGCGGCCCGGGGGTCGGGGACATGTCTGTGATTTGGAGCTAATGGAATGAAAGCTACAGAACGTCTGGTTGGGTGCTATTTCTCAAACAATTGATTTATTGCAGTTCACTGTGTCACTCTGGTGACGAAAAAAAAACTGTAATTTCTTCTGCAGATGAACTAAGATGTTCCCCAGCCATGTGGGGGTGAAAGGCAGTCTTCTTTGTCAGCGGTGACTCGTGCATGGTTGGATCATAGGTTTTTTTTAAGGTTGTACCTATCCGGAATTACTGCTAGCAAAAACCGTGCACAGTGCATTCAATCCTACCGAGTCTTCTGCATTATCGTCAGAAGCGTCTTAAGGCATGGGCCAGCTGGGACTGGGCCTCAATCTCAGGGGGGGGACCTCGTCTCATTCTCGACTGAGCCCTAATAAGGTCATGATTTGAATAGTTTTAACGCTCATATGTTATTTCTGGTTGTATTCTCCGAAATACTGGGAATTTCAAATTAAATGTCAACTGGCAAAAGTGTATTATTATGTGATGACCGTCGTCCATGTTTAGGTCTATGTCTACTGGTCGAGCCTATTTGTGTGATTGTCAGTTATACACATTTGTTAGTTTAGGGTTACTGTTTGTATGAGTATTTGCCAACGTATACTATGTACTATATACTTTTAAGTGCCACAGGTGAGACCTACATTTGCGTAGGGACCCAGGGCCTCAACAAGTCTTAGGACGTCCCTGGTTATCGTGGAAGGAAAATGCACCTTTTTTAGCTCTATTTTACTACCTAATTCAAACTCATCAAGGTGCTGATAGTGGCTTCTTAGTTTTCTTAAAGTCATTCTGGACTAACATCAAATCACTACGCCAAATCTCAACAGTAAAAAGCTTTCGAAGTTTAGGGCGAGTATTTAAAGTAAACTTGATTTTCATCCTCAAGGTGGCGCAACTAGCGCCACATTTACACATCTAACGCAAAATGTGCTAAGTCTTCTTTCAGATGATTAAACACGCCTTCTAAATTCCATTTAAAAGACACAACTCCTGCTTGAGAGGGTATGAGGGAATTTTTATTTCTATCAGTATAGTTTGCAAGATAAATGAAACAAAAAGAAGTTAGTGATAAAATATATGAGTAATTCAAAGCAAGCTATTTCAAGCTAGCTGAATTTAGGCCTTAATAGCAAAACAGAGATTTATAAAAGTGTTCCTGGCTGAAATCCGTGATATGAATGACGAAAAAAAGACCACAACCCTAGGGGCAACTTTAAAACAAATGGACAAATGAATATGTAACTTCCCTGATGACCATAATTTGGAATACCATTCTCCAGAGAACAAATGCTACTAGCAAATCATTGTAATAAGTTGAGTGCGAATTACTGAAAGGATCTAATCTGCTAAAATCTATGGAGAATTATATCCAAAATTTCAGAACTGAATTTGGAAAAATTTATCACGGCTCTCGTTTGAAGAGGAAGTTGGACAAGCTCGCAGGCAGCAAAAAACAAAAAAAAATATTTTTGGTGTAAGTAAAGAAGTCGGTTATGAATTTTAGAAAGAAGGAAAAGTTTCATATTTTCCATATGTGATAGGGAAATAACAGAAATATCCCATAGAGCTGAGATTTATAAAACTGTTATAAAATACTTTACTCTAATTTTGACGAGAGATTATTACCTGAAATTAAGAAGAAAACTGCACAAAATCTAAAGGAAACTAAAAAAAAACGACATTGAATCTTTTCATTTTGACGATATGAATTGGGTCTATTTTTACTATTTTTAAAAGAAAACAAAGATAAATGAAAACTCCACTAGAAATTTTTCGCGTTGTTAAAGAAATCCTAATCTAGAGATACTTCCCTATTGTAGAAATATTCTGAAATTTTTAACAATACTGATATCAAATGCATCAGGGGAAATATCTTTTTCAATTTTAAAGCGTGTTAAAAATTATTTAAGAAGTATTGGGAGAGAAGAAAAATTGAACAACATGGTCATATTATACATAGAAAAAGATGTGTGGGACAAAATAGATACGGCAAAAATAATTGATGAATTTACCAAAGAGAAATCAAGAAGTAAAGTTGTACAGCAAAGTTGTAAACTCTTTAGTAAGGTTTTTAATTTTTTCAATTCCTACTATTAGCTCACTCTCTCTATATATTTATTGCTTATATATATTTATCTTGTTCACACACACACACAAACTTTCAATCGCTAATAAAATTCTTTCTATTCATCCGAAATTTTTTTTAAACTTGTCACTCATATTAATACAGTTTTTTCAAATATTTATTCATTAATTACAAGTTAATTAAATTAAACTAATTACCCTTTTTCCACGCTAACTTAGATTTGTCTCCTTTGTTGTAACAGTGTAACTGCTAAAACAATGACGTGGCCGCGGTGGCCGAGTGGTCTAGGCATCGGATCATGGCTAGCGTGTCATGAGTTCGATCCTAGTACCACTAAAGATCCGCCGTGTAGGGAAGCGATGTACGTTAAATCTGTCGAGAGCTCAAACGTCCTCCAATTGGTGTGGTGTGGTAGCTAGGAGAGGGGGGTGCCAGCTCAGGTGTCGTCCGCGTCACTTGACCATGGTTCAAAATTACGCGGACCGTCGCCTAAAGCCCTCGTGTTGCTAATCAATGCGACGTTAATATTCTCTCACTCTCGCTAAAACAATGACAAAGTTTGCGTCTAAAACCGGTTTTTCAGCCAAACTTGCTAAACCGGTTGTTACAACAATGCATACAAATCATGCTTTTTTTGAATTCTTACTATTAGTTCACTATCTCCCTATATATATATATATATAATATATATATATAATATATATATATATATATAATATATATATATATATATATATATATTATATATATATATATATATATAAATTACATCTACATTTCTTATTCAAATTTTCAATCGTTAATGAAATACTTTCTATTCATCCAAAAAATTTTATATTACTTTTTTTTTAAACTGTTAGGATTTTTCTTTAACTGCTGAGTTTTATTATTAGCAATACATTTTATTTTGAGAATTTAAAGTCGGAGAATCTTTTCACTATTTTAGTTTTTCGACTTTTGAGCCCATGAGCCTCAAAACTTTTACCTCCAAGGGCCTCCATCTACCTTAATCCGCCTCTGATTCAGTGCAGTGATTCTTGATATTTGCGGATATTTTGAGATCGGTTAGAAGAATATAATGAATTATCTTCATAAATAAAAATAAGTCACAAATGAAACAAAATATTTTTTACATTGTAAAGGATATCCGAATCAAATGTCCCTAGTTTCAAGAGTCCGTTTAAAAAAAATTAAACGCTGGTGGTATTAGGCAAAATTTGATGCTGAATTCCTAGTTTTTAGCGACGTTTTATTTTCTGCGTATGACGCACATGCAACTGCACAATTTGGGGTTCAGTAAATCTCCAAGCAGTACAGGAAGTTTAAAGTCCAAATGTCAACGTATGATGCGCTATTTTCCCTGATATAGTTATAGAACCATTTTCTTTGCTGGCATTTCTATGACAGCAAACATTTACGAGATCATGTTTTCAATTTACACAGTAATCCTAAATGGAGCACATACCACGCATTGTTATTTTTCAACAAAGGCCGGGATGTCCATGCATTTTTGGGTACAACTTTCCTTTATTGATGGATAGGATGAGGAGGCCTATTTTCTTGGCCACCGAGGTCTCCAGACGCCCCACCATTTGATTTTTTTTCGGGGATACGTCAAAGATAAAATCTATCTAAGAAAGATCCAAGATGCAAAAGACCTTCGTCGCTGCTATTGTTACTGTTAATACGGAAATATATATGCTACAGCAAGCTGGGCTGTAACTAGAAATACTACCTATACATCCTCACAGGGCTACTATTGGAACCCAAGTAAAAGTGTCCTGATTTTTTAAGAGAAACTGTGTGAGTTCTATTTTCTATCTTTACTCATTTCTTATGCTTTTAAACTTTCTATTAAATATAGCAGCCTCTTCAAATTAGGGACATTTGATTTGGACACCATGCATACAGAAAATTTGTATTATGCGTGGAAATATGCTTTTGCATTGTGTTACTGTTCAAAAAGGCTATCACTTCTTCACTGTTTAGTTTTGATACGCTTAAATTTTACAAAACCAATCTCTGTTAACCAGTATTACTAAAAATAATTCATTTAGACGACACCAAATTAAAGAAAAATTACTGGAGCCATCTCGAACCCAGAGCTACTTTCAATACATTTCTGTTGTAATAAAGAAAAATTCTACATACAAATTTTATTTTCTACAAAAAAAAATGTCTATATTATTCGGAAATAAAGGCGAGATTGTTTTATCCCCATAAAAGTGAAAAGTAGTCATTGCGAACAGTTTAAATACTGAGTAAAATGTCGTAGATAAAAAAAAATAATGAAGTTGAAATAAATGAAACTTTTAGCTATTTGTTCCTACTCATTTTTTACCGTTAAATAAAACAAAGCTTCAAAATGTTGCATAAAGTTTTTAAACTGATTGCTCTGTTTTTAATTAATTGGGATCCTTCATGACTGTGATTATACTAATATATAAATATACTATAATACATTATGTTTGCCAATCATGATATATCAAATTTCATTACGATAACATTTTGGAAATAGAATCCAAATCTTAATTAAACGAAAGGCAATCTTTATCGTACGTCAAACGATAGACTTTGTTTATTTATATATTGCTCTGATTACACATGCAACCCATTTCAATTGTTTTCGTTGAAAGGTTACTACATTGCCGACCTGAGCAAATAATTTTCGCCAAGTTCACTGTCTTCCGTAAAAGTTTTAAACAGGGAAATTCGTTTGGCTCAAAAATATGCCAAGAAAAAAGGAAAATTATGAAGAAAAAATTCTCTAGATAAGCATGGCAAGCTTGCAACTATCACAGATATTTTTTAAGGATTTGATTATATTTCAATTCTTGAATTTCTAATACGTATAAATTACTATTATACGTTTTCACTGATAAACAAAAGGTCGATTTTTTTATGAATTTTACTTCAATCAAACACGAATCACAACACAAATTTTTTCCCTGTTAGAGCATATTTTTGAAAATTAAGTTCATCACTGGTGAAAGCAGATGTTTGAAAAGAGGCCGGATAAAATTTAATGGTAGCTACGTCTTTCGTTTCTAACTTATTTTGGTAAGAATAAAGCTTTTTTAAAACCTACTGGAATGATTAGTATTACGTGAAATATCATTATCGCAGCCAGAATCCTTTTAAGATGCATGTGCAAAATTAGGTTTTTCAAACAAAATATTCTAAATGCAGTCGAACTCATAGAAATTGAAAAATAAATAATAAATATTAGCAACAAAATATAAATAAATGTTGATTATTTGTGTTGTTTTTAAAATTATATTTATACTATTTTCTTCTGTGGTGTGTTATATTTTGTTGGTATTATAAATAAATTCAAATGTGTTTTTATTTATTAAAATAAAATATGCAGCGAAACTTTAACTTCGGAAATCATAAGGTTGGGAGTTTTAAAAATAAAAACATTTAATGAATAAGGTTATTTTTCAAACGTTTATGTTTAGATATTTAATTTTGTAATCTCTATACTAGAGGATTTTCCTGTGCTTTTTAAAGCTCCCTCTTAAATTGAGCAAAACGTAGAACGTCAAAGCTGTTCAAGGGCAATCATTTTAAAATTCGAAAGTTTTTTCAATATCTAGGAATTACTTATTTTTTTTTAAATGGGGCTTAACAATAAATCATCCTTTATTTATATCCTGTATTATTTGCCCAAATACTTTCTTCTTTTTTGTAAGTTTAAAAGTAGTTTTCTTTTAAAAATTTATCATATTTCATTGATGAAAAGACGAAATAAGATTTTTGCTTTGTCTTGAAATTGCAAATGATAGTGCAACGTAATATTTCATTGTAAAAACATAATGTGCAAATTACTTATTTAGAAATACTTAAAAAAGCAATAGTATTCACATCTCTTAGCAGAGAAGGAGATTGTAGAAGAAACTTTTTGCTAAGAAAATTATTAAGGGATTAAATAATTAAGAATACTATAATTAAATGAATGTTTCGAATTTTTTTCCTACCATAAGATAAATATTGTATTCCTTATAAAATATTTATTAACAGTTATTCTACATAAATCAAAACAATTAAAATTAATTCAAGAATTAAAAAAGAGAATAATTTAGCCTCAGTAAAGTAAATTTAGCAAGAAAAATCAGAACTTTTCTTACCTTTTTTTCGTCTCCATTCTAAAAGGTAAATTCGCCAGTGAATAAGTAACAGAAATTATGTGCACGCGCTTTTACAGAAACAGGTGTGGCTTATAAGTCGCACGCATGCGCTCTCAAGTCTAGAATAACGATCAGAAAAATGTCGTGCAACAAAAGCCCTGGCACAAAAAATTATTTTCAAATTACTCCGCTTATACCCCTTTTCCTCTCAGGGGAGCACAGGAAGTTTCATTGTTACGGTCAAGGCTCTGGTGTGTGCCCGCCCTTTAGTAATCAGTGCGTCGGCTTGAGGTAAAAGATTCGATTTTTCCGAAAAATCGAGACCGTAATGTTCGAAAGATATCGTTTGCGGCTTTGTTTTTACAGATGTCTACGCAAGTAAAATTAAATTTCTACCACGGTTTTATTCAGTAAAATTAGAATAGATCCGCAAAATTTTTACAATTTTTTTTAGTTAAATGCCGTAATTCTTTAAATAAATTCAGATTAATTCTACGATTTCGCTGTAAAAACTAATTTTTTTCCCTAATAAGGGCAAAAAAATAAATAAAAAAATCCTCCTTTTAAAATCAAACATCAGTCATGATATTTGGAATTTAATTTTTTCTATTTATTAATGCTTCGACGTTTATTTCAACATACTTACTAAGTGTCCTAATAAAATGTGTTTTTACGCTCTTTTAATAAATATAACAATAAAAGAGTTATTATAATACAATACATAAAAGTTCCAAAAGTCAAAATAATGTGAATAAATGTAGGAATTAGTGTGGTAACCAGTTTAACCAGTGTTCAAATTATTGGCCACTGTGGCCCAGGCACAGCTGATAAGGCTGACCAATGAAATCCAGAACGTTCCAAACCATTTCGATTGGATATGAGTACCACTCACAAAATTGAATTCTCTTGTTATAATCATCTTCACTGAGAACGTGGACTAATTTAGGAATAAAACTTTTCCATTGGACATGTTTAAAATGTGATGGACGCTCGATTTTGGAACTGTTGTCTCACGAGCCGCTTGCAGAACACACACAGATTTGATGAAACTTTTTTTCTTTCTCTTTTTTGTGGCTGGTGGATAATCGTGGTCGTCCGATATGGACATTATTAAAAGTTCCTCCTTCCACAAACTTTTCTCGCAAACGAGTTAATTGTGAATCTGGTTGATGCATGCCGTTGAAACTCTTTTCTAAACTGTCTTTGTACTTCTGAGTCTTCCAGTAGCACTTAGAATGAATTGTTTTTGCTCAAAGTTTAGTCTGACTAGCTTTTACTTTAAGCCGTCATGCCCGAAAAAAAGCACAAAAAAGAGTAGTCGTCATAAATATTTAAAGAGAGTATACATTTTATGGGGACATCCTATATTTTTCAAATCTGTCTTAAGAACATTTGAAGTTAAAAACGGATTTTGTTTATTTATAATTTTTTGTCGATACATTAAAAAGATTTTAAAATTTAGTTTCGTTTGATTTGAATTCCCACGCTCTTTTGCTACAATGTGCTGCTTGTCGCTGTATTAAATTTCTGTTAAAACCAGATTTTTTTTTTAACATCAACCATTTATGTAGCCACCCATCCGGTATAGTGGTTGGTGACCCTGACTGCGGTGCCGTAGGGCCTGGGTTCGAATCCCGGAGGAGGCACGGATTTTTGTGTTGTAATCCTCCCTTCTTTCCTTTGTGATGTAAGCCTCTGTGTTATACTTTGTGATGCATGGGGTTTATTAATGTTCTCAATTTTAAAAAACATTTATGTAGTGGGGCATGGAAATTATAGGAAAATAAAATCTCCCCGTTATCTCAACATCTGACTACGTTTTGAAATAATTAAGGTCCTTCGACAATATTTCTATTCGTTGAATAGCATTAAAAGATGTTTATAACAGGAAGTGTATGCGTTAATATTGGGATTGTTTCTGTTAGAAGATGAGGCCACGGTAACCTGGTGGTCATATTTATGAACTCGTGGTTGGTGTTGTCGAATCACGGGTTCAAGTCATGATGTTCCTGAAGATCCATCGTTAAGAGGGACTGATGTACGTTAAATCTGTCATGGTTGTACATTTTCCCATTGACGTGATCTGAAAGTTCGAAAAAATGGTGCCAGCTCAGGCGTCATCCTCATCTCTTGATTGTGGCTCAGAATTACGAGATCTGTTGCTAATAACCCTCGTGTTGCTTCAGTGTACGACGTAAATAAAAATCAAATCAAATTCGATAATAAGAATAAATTTATAAAAAAGACTGTTGAAGGTATATTGAATAAAAAATATTTTGGGGAAAAAGCTCGTCGGGATGTTAATAAGATCAGAGATATTTTAACAATAGTAAATAATTTTAACATCATAATTTATAATAAAGTTTTTAAAAATGCACATGAAAAATGAATTATTTTGGTAAACTTAAACAGATAGAAGTAGGCTATAGTAAAATAGACTGATAAAAATAGCTTTGAAAGTTTTTAGTTTTTTAATGAGATTTGCTTTTTTCATAAAACAAAGATTCGATCCAAAATTATACGAAAAAAGTTATAGAACTAGAAAAGAAATAAAAAGTTATAAAATTTATCTTACTTTAAATATATTAAAATGATGCAAACTAATGAAACGTTATAAAAGCATGCTTTCAATTACCATACATTAATTTTCTTTCTTTTCTTCTAGTTTTATTATTTTTCATAAAAAAATGTTTTTAATTTAACACGGAGTGAAAAAAACATATTTAATACATAAAACGACATCACACACAAAAAAAAGTATTCAAACGATTAGAAAAAAATTTCTGTTTGTGAATTTTCTGTATTTGACATTATAAGCCAATCCAGTCACGGTTACCATGATAACGTTAAAAACGAAAATTTTGTTGTTGCTTCTTATAGCTGAATAATAATTCTTTTCGAGATGTAATAAAAAATACAACCCAGAAAAATTAGTATCTTCTAAGACAAATCAATATATTTTTTTAAAAATATTCTAAACAGAATTTTTTAATCTGATCCGTGACGTAGCTCACAAAAGCGTTATACAAAATAATAAAATTCTAGACTGAAATTTTTTTTTCCACACACACACCCAACTTAGAGTTGTTACAGCAACATCACATACATTTTTATAAGTACTTTAAATGTTAAATAAATGTTACACCTCGTTGTATTTTTTCCGGTTAGGTGTGTCATAACTAACACAAATACTTCATCACGCGAACCTATAATAATAGATATTTCGGAATAATATTTGAATATGATATAATTTTATTTATGAACTGAAGTTCATTCATAACACAGATTTTCAAGTAGGTAACAATGCTTGACGAAGTGAATCTTTCAACACATTTGAGCATTAATCATTGCACAGAACCCCCCCCCCCCCCGAATTCTCGCCTCAAAATAACTCGGAATCTTCTACCGTGAACATTTTGTTCCTTTTTTTACGCTATTTTAGCACAAATGTCACGAAATGATATATGCTTTAAGATAGAAACAAATTCTAAGTTTTCTAAAATAATTTGCTCAGTAAATGCGGTGATTTATAAAAGCGAAATGAATAGTAAAAATTTTTGATACATGTGTGAATAATAGCAACTAAAGTTTATTCCACGGACGCCTTTATTATTATAATCTCTCAAATGATCAAAAAGATCTCCAAATGAATGATAATATCTCGAAAAAATGCAAAAATTAATTACCTGTTAAGTTTAACCAGCGTCGCGATGATGCATTGCGATTCTTTTCTCCAACTGAACTAACATAAATTTAGAATAATTACAAAAGATGCCAGCTTAATTAACATAACTTTAACAGCAAACGATTATGTATCGACAAAAAGTTAAAAAATCGGATAAAAGCAGACGATATAATAATATGGAAGAGGATTTTCAACCTAAACAATATCATTAAATGCTGTATAATTTAAAAGTCAGTTAAAAAAAATAATAAGAAATTTAAATAGAACTAAAAATATTTTATAGTATGAAACAACATGAATAGCATTACTAACGAACAAAAACAAACTATCCTTATAACATTTATACTCATATTTTGGCATAAATATTTAAAACGTTTTATTTATTTTTGAAAAAAAGTTTTCTGCGGTGTTGATTATTCAGTTGTTTAAATTATGTTTTCAACAAAATTTTAAATTCTATTCAAGCAAAAGTCTGTAAAAAAAATTGTGTAAGTTTGAGTAGTATTGGAGAGGGCTTATATATAAAAAGCTTTTTAAATTAAATACGAATAAAACTATCGTATAAATTTACGTTAGATTTAAAAAAATTTCAGTTATAACTTAAAACAGAATTTTTTAAACCTTTTTGTTCTTATTGTATTTTCGTTGTTGATAGCTAAAATTCAATTGATGTACTAGATTATCAAAAAAAAAAATATATATATAGAACATGTGAAATTTTTATAATTTCACATAAAGTTTTTTAATATTTAGATAATTACCAAAAACAAACATGCTTTCAGTGTTTTCCCCTTTAAAAAGAATTTGGGATCTGTCTTCTACAATTAAAAACTTGATAAGGTTTTTTTCTCTTGAATTCTTAGGCATCCCCTTAAAATCATTTGTAATAATGTGTGAAATATTTGCATTTCGTTCAGTTCGCATAAAATCTGTTATACCTTTATAAACCAAAGGAAATTAATACACAATAAAAATTATTGAATGTGTTTTACATATTTTGCTTTCAAAAATTATAATTTGTTCTTATTTTCTTAAAAAATAGTTTGTTAGTACAATGCATTACATTTGAAAAAATCGTTTGCTATTTTATAATAATTATTTTAAGAACTATAATTTGATAAAAAAAAAAATTTGATATAAAATTGTTATTCTATCTGTCCTACTTGTGATATAATTATGGTAGAAATGAGGTTGTTCTCTAATCTTGAACAACAATCTACAATAAATTTATCCTACATTTTTTAGAATCTTTTTTTTTTTCATACATCTCTGAGCTGGTGTAAATACTTTACCATTATATGACCTTACATACTGAATTATTTTCCTGTTAAAAATCTAAAACTTTTTTTTTTAATGATCAAGGGATTAACGTTTCACATTCTATATGTGACAAAGGAAATACTTTGTGTAAACTGCGTGTTATTTTTTTTTTAAAAATTACTTCCAGTTATTTTACACTTTTGAATCCATTTTTGTTAATAACGGTGAACATCTTTTACCAAATTCAGTTCAAAATGCTTTCTATTGTGTTTTAAGCAAACATATTTTTGCGAATATTTGTAAAAAAGAAACACGATCTGTTTGAATATGCATATAATTCGCTAAGCATTCTACTCACAATTACAGATGCTCGGGAACATGGAATAAAGTATAGTGAAGGTCTTTGAATAAGTTAATTTTCATTTTGAGAATTTTTTAATTTTTCACATCGTTGACGAAAATATTCAGCCTTCCGTTAAATGTACTACTACTGTCCATCAACTGAATTCCTAGGGAAATATCTGCAAATTGTTAACGTTTATAGAAATAAGTTTTGTACCTCTTACGAAAGAATCGCCACAAATCTTTGTGGTGATTTGTGCTAAACTGGTTGAAGGGCCTAGACTGGTCAAAAATTAGCTCAAAATCAGATGTAAAAGTTATGTATCCCTTCAGAGCAGGGGTCGGCAACCTTTTAGTTGTGGTGTGTCGAACCAATCTACCAATAGGATTCAGCGTGCCACACAGAAGGACATTTTTGATACAATTTGATTCCATCGATAATGCATGCAGAGTTAGAGAATAAAGGTCAATAATTTAGATATTTACAGTTTTATTATATATTAATTTTGCTTCATTTAATCATGTTTCTCAGCATAAAAAAAACAGCATAAAATATAACTATTTCTTCAACAAAAATTTTAAAAAATTTAAATTGTACACATATAATACGTATTTTTAAACATATTTATTAAAATAAGAAACATACAACGTAGAATATAAATATTTCGCTTCGTTATAGTTAAATAAAAATTTTAAAGCGAACCTAATGCTTGTACCGCTCTACTTTTATATAAAAAAAAAAAGTCAAGGGTATAAATTTGTGACTTTCAATTTGACAAGATTCTGAGCATTCATTTGCTAAACAATTTCTTTGCGGACTCGAAATATTTTTCATATGAGGAAAGAGATTTTGTGATGGATCTATACACGACCTCCTACTAATAATCCCTCATGGGTATTCTTTGGGACTAGAAAAATTTATCAATTTTCTCCTAAGAAGAAAACGTGATATGCAAATTAAGTCAGTTCTAGTTCGCGAGTTAAAGTAAGTTAGTGAGTTAGAATAGATAACACAAGGGTTAGAATTTTATTTAACTAAAGGTGACAAGAAAGATACAAGGTGAAGATTACTATAAAAAGTAAGAAAGGCCTTGTAAAAGATTATAGTCAGGAAGTGTTATAATAAATTAAATTGATTAGAAGACTGCCTACAGTTCAGGTACTGTCACCTTCATATTTAGTATACGTTCACCTTCATATTAAGTTCACGTTGATATTTAAAGTATTAAAGTGGTTAAGTGGACATTAGTTACATATCTACTGTATACAGTAATATTAAAGAGGAACTATTATTGCAAAGTAGATAATTAGATGTATTCTCCCAAAACACGAATCTCGTCCCTTCCCTCTGTTATCTGACTGGATCATCCTATTGATAGTGTTGCAATGATTTGTGTTTGAGCCGATTAAAGTGCTAAATAAAATAATTGGAAATTATCATCTCGAATAATCCTTCACTTCCTTCCACACCCTTAGCTGGGTCACAGGGTAGACGGGAAATAGGTTTGTTACAATTTTATTTACCTATGTAGAACCAAAAAGGGAAAAGCAGAGTACATGCAATTTTCTCTCTACAAATAATTAAATTTCTCCAGACATTGAATAATTTACAAAATAGCAGCAAATTTATCTTTAGGGTTATGTTTCAGATTTTTTTCAGTAATTCCGTAAATGTCCATTATTATGAAGATGTTTATCAAATAAGGTCCATTGCAAAATTATCAACTTCCATCCACTCAAAAATCGACTAATTTGTTGAGAGCGCAGTGTGCCACTGAGAATTGTACCGCGTGCTACATTTGGCACGCTTGCCATAGGTTGCCGACCCCTGCTCCAGAGTATTTGTATCATATTCGTATTACAAACTTGCACAAAGTCATTAAGCAGTTCTTATTTAAAAACAATTCATATTCTATCTAACATGAGAGAAAAAGGAATTCATCTGGTTAATCCCAAAAGAACATGATTCATGCATTTGAACATTTCACAGAATTTTTTAAAGGCAGAGCAGGCAAAAAAACGATTTTTTTCTTTTCTTTAAGTAATTTAAAATATTTATTAATAGCTGATATATATATATACCCGTTCTTCACAGGGGTGAATTGAAAAACTAAACAACACAGATTGAATGATAAAGAAGTTTTTAATGAGTTTAATTTTACGTGAAATGCAAATGTAAAAAAAAAAAAAAAATTTTTAAAAGCTTTTTGCATGTCTTAGCTAAACAAAAAAAAAAAAAAAAAAAAAAAAAAAAAAAAAAAACCATCTTCGTTAAATTTTAAGTTTGTAGATCTAATAGCTGATAAATAGGGTTTTTTTTTTAATTTATAATGCCCTGTAACTCTCTTGTGGGTCGATTTGTTGAAACACCTTCCTAAGCTGATCTCTGCTCAGCAAAAGTAACACATTGTTACAAGTGTTGTGTAATGAACGCTTAAAATAGTGCAAATTATTTATATCTGGATGTGCAATACGTTAATATTACTTTCTGTTGTATTTATTTTATGTTAAAATTGTAATATTCGCAAGCAACGCCGTTTCTTACATTATAATGGCAATTCAATGGAAACATAACGAAATGTTGGCGATAGAGCCAAGTTGGCCATTTTTGTCGACCATGTTGGCAACTTGGCGATGGATTGAACGGTGCAGAAGTTGATATACCATAGCGCCACCTGGTAGAGAACTACAACAAAAAGGATTGCACAAAAACCTTTTCCAAAAAAGAATACATATATTTGATAATTAGAGAAAGAATTCATAGTGATCGGTTGATAATAAAATCATAAAAAAAAACGTGCATTGAAGCAAATTATCAATTTTTATTGTATTTATGGTTCACTATTTTGGCGATAATGGCTTACACATAAAAGATAGACATATGCTCTCGTGGGCTTTTTTGTATACGTGATTATATACGTACTAGCTGTTACCCGCCCGCTTCGCTGGGTATTTCATGATGTTTTATAAATTTTTACTGCTTATATATATGTATAAATTATTGATATCTAAGTCCTAGCATTAAGAATTCGATTGTATTGAAAAATATACTTATACCTTTAACTGTCGCAAAAAAAAAAAAGGGCAGAACTCATCTAATTTGTATTTTCTAAAAATCTCTAAAATTGAAATATAGAATGATGTTTGCTCTTTCGTAACCCATAAACCAAGCGGATTCCAGCAAAACCAATTTTCGGTGGATCTCTACTCCGTAAATTGAACATGCAAGCCAAATTTCAAGTCTGAATCTAACAGAAGAAAACAAAAGTTTTACTATCAATATCCCCGTAATCCCGTTGAGAGCCGTTTTCCAAAATTACCGCTCTAAGCGGATTTCAATTCAACAAAAGAAAAATGCAAACCAAATTTCATTATTATAGTCCTTGTAGCTCGAAAAAAGTAATTTTTTTTGTCAATACGTCTCAGTAACCCCCTGGAACCCCCCCCCCCCCAGAACTTGATTTGCTTAAAATTTATTCTTAGTGGATCCCTATTCAACAAAAGAAACATGCTTAAAAAATTTCAAGTATATGGGTCTAACAATTAAAAACAGGAATTTGTTTCTGTAACTCCTCTTGACCCCTCGCAAACATCTTTGGGGGTCAATTTTCATTTTACTCTTTGTTAGAGGAACTCTATTCCATGAAAGGAACATGCATACCAATTTTCAAGCAGGATGATCAAATAGTTTAAAAATGGAAATATTTAACGATTACGCCTCTTAATCTCCCGAAATTAAACTTAGTAGTTGATATTCGCAAAACCCATTTTGTAGCGGTTCTCTACTTTACGAACGGAATCTGCTTATCAAATTTCAAGACTGTACGTCTAATAGTTTAAAAATGGGGATAATTATCTCTAACGCCACTTGAGCCCCCGCAACGCCACTTCGGTGTCTGTTTTCACAAAACCCATTTTGTAGGAGAATTGCACTCTATGAAAGGAATCTGCTTAGCAAAATTTGAAGACTGTGCGTCTAAAAAATTAAAAATGCAAAATTTTTTTTTTATCTATAACGCCCTATGAACCCCCGCAACGCCACCTAGGGGTCGATTTTCACAAAACACATTTTTTATTGTATCTCTATCCTATGAGAGGAATCTGCTTACCAAATTTCAAGACTGTGCGTCTAATAGTTTAAAAATAGAAATAATTATTTATATCTGCCCTTAACCCCCTACAACACCCCTTGTGGGTCAATTTTCCCCAAACCCGTTTTGTAGCGAATATTTACTCTATGAAAAAAACATTCCTACCAATTTTCAAGCAGGTAGGTCAAGTAGTTTAAAAACGAAAATATTTATCTATTACGCCACTTCATCTCCCGCAACGCCACTTAGAGGTTTGTTTTCCCAAAGCCTTCTTATAGTTGATATCTACTCTATGAAAGAAATCTATTTATAAAATATAAAGGCTGCGCGTCTAATAGTTTAAAAATGGAAATAATTATCTATAACACCCTTTAAGTCTCGCAACGCCACTTGGGGGCAATTTTCACGAAACCCATTTTGTAGCTTATCTCTAACCTATGAGAGGAATCTGCTTACTAAGTTTCAAGACTGTACGTCTAATAACTTAAAAATCGGAATTTATAACGCCCCTTAAACTCCCCCCCCCCGCAACAACCCTTGGGGGTCAATTTTCCCAAAACCCATTTTGTAGCGGATATTTACTCTATGAAAGAAACTTACCTACCTGTTTTCAAGCAGGTAGGTGAAGTAGTTTAAAAACAGATATATTTATCTATTACGCCCCTTAATCCCCCGCAACGCCACTTAGAAGTCTGTTTTCACAAAACCGGTTTTGTAACTAATCATTATTCTACGAAAGGAATCTATTTATCAAATTTAAAGACAGTGCGTTAAATAGTTTAAAAATGGAAATAATTATCTATAACGCCCACTAAGCCCCTGCAACGCCACTTGCGGGTCGATTTTCACCAAACTTATTTTGTAGTGGATCTTTACTGTATGAAAGGAATTTGCTTACCCAATTTTAAAATTGTACATTGAGTAGTTTAAACATGGAAAAAATTATTTATAACGCCCCTTGCGTTTCGAATTTCGGAAAATCCGTTCTTAGCTGATCTCTACTCTATGAAAGGAACATCCTTATCAAATTTCAAGCCTGTAGGTTGAATAGTTCTGGAGATATCGTGATTAGTCAGTCAGTCAGTGAGTCGCTTTTCTCCTTTATATATATAGATAACTCTAACGGTTTTTACAGCACACGCCAGAATAGCTTGCAGATGGCAGAATTTTTTCCTACTTACTTGACATTTATCGTTATATTTTGAACACTTCACACAATATCTTTATAAATTATAGCCTATGTGTTATTCTGATGTATAAGCTATATTATTGTAAAGTTTCATTAAAATCCATTCAGTTGTTTTTGCGTGAAAGAGTAACAAACATCCATACATCCTAACTTTCGCGTTTATAATATTAGTAAGGATTCTTTTATCTCTCTCAATAAGGAAATTGAAATACAAAAACATTTGAAAGAGAATAGTGACTAACTTTAAAACATTGTTGGCTTTATTTATCATAAACCTTATATTTTAGAGATATATGCGTAACACTTTCTAATATATCTTACCCTCTCTAAATTAAGATTGGAAAGTGACATTCTTGACTTGTTTAATAAGATTCATAAAAATTAAATTGTGTGCATAACATTAATAATTTTTTACTTTAATTAAATTTTACCTCGTGGTATCTTTTTCGCTCTACCTTATGCATAATCAATTTCTTCAAACCGGTTATCCGAAAATATGGCTACAACCTTGAAAGTTCACTACTAAAATGGCTCTATTTAAGGAAAACATAATGAAGTGTTTCTAAATTTGAATTTCAAGGTCTCAATTTTATTCTTAGTTTTTGTACATTATGTTCTTAAAATTTAAATGGACTAACTTTTTTTAGGAAGTTTTTTTTTATCGAATAAGAATTTTTTTTAAGGACTTAATTCTTACGCGCTTAACTCCTATATCTGATACCAGTAAAAAAGTTTAATAACTCACTTGCCGCACTTTACACAAAAGTGAAGCAAATTAATATTTAAAAAAAGTTATTTCAAATGGAAAAAGATTTGCTTTTTCATCAAAATAGTTAATGTGTTGTTTATATAAACAGTTTCGTTCAGATTTCGAAGTTCTTTTTTCAATTCTTGTTTTAATTTTATATTTTGTTCAAATTTTCAATCATTAATAAAATATTTTTTATTCATCCACTCAAGTTCAAATACCTTTTTGAACTTGTAGTGGATGACACTTGATGTTAATACAGTTTTTTCAGATATTAATTCATTAATTCTATTTAATTAATGAATAAATAGTAACAAACAAAAATAATAGCCCAACACCTTTATATAAAAAGGAAAAACGCTTATTGTGTCCCTGTAGTGCAATGAATAGCACATTGAACTTCAAATAAAAAAGGTCGTGGATTCGAATCACACCTGGGACGACCTAATTTCTGAGAATGTGATTTCTTTTTCTATACTATTTTATTGGAATAATTAAATTTAATTAAGGAATAAATAGTAACAAACAAAAATAATTGTCCAACCCCACATATAGAGAGGAAAAATAGAAACTTGCAAAGAGAAAATCGCTTTCTATTTTGCCACTTAATAATTGTGATTCTGTCATACGTATATACATATATTTATATATATTACTTATAATTATTTAAAAAAAAGTAACTAAAATAAAAATTTCTTTGATGACTTAAGTAGGAAGAGATTAAAAAAACAAAAAAATTCTATTACTTGTTTCTTTAAAAAAAAAAAAAATGGAAGCATTTTTTATCAGCTTAAGGAATTTAGAGAAAAATTGAGATTGAAAATATCTGTATTATTCATACGTTAGCTTTTGTAGTTTACAGAGTCATTTTGTTGATGGCTTTTTTTTAAAGCAATTCGGCTTGTTAAGTAGTTTTTTAAATCAGCTTTTTATGTCTTAATATAAAATTATGTTAATACTCCAACCCTTTTATCACAAATTGCTCTAAAGACTGCACCTTTAAAAAAAATGGAATTTTTCGGATCTAGTGGATATTCACAGGAATGCTACATGGAAAGTATTAATAAAAATAATTTTTTTAACTAGAACAAAAATCTATCTTATTTTTGCTGAATTACTTCTAATAAATGCTCAGAATTTATTTATTTTGGTAAAATATATTTATTGTCTTCTCTATAGCAAAATAAAAATAAAACCTACTTTATAAATAAAAAAGTGGAACCTAACGTAATAAAAGTGTGACAAAGTAGAATACATGACACAAATGAAAAAGTATATTAATTAGCTTTTTTTTCAAGGTAATTGAGCCCTTCGGTATCATTGTAATTCAATAAAAAGCATCCATAATTAATAGAAAAATCCATTTAATTTACAATATTAAAAATTTACCTGAGAATGTGTGTATGCTTCGTAAAATGAATGACCGGAGACAAAATAAATTCAAACGGAATCAAATTATTCCGTTTTGTTATTAGTATTTTTGAAAAACTCAAGTGTACAACACTGTTGTTGTTGTGTCCTTCCCGCAGGGAAGGAATGCAAGTTGCCATTGCCTGTGAGACTTCTTAACAGATGGCAACACCACCTATCTCCACCACCACAATTTTGGCATGGAACTGAAGGGGAGAGAAATATTCTCCAGCCCCCTGCACTCGTGGTTTCTGCTGCGACCGCCCACAAGACTTTCGGACCCACTGATTTAACGAGCACGTACTCCGTCTATACTCGGTGGTATTTAGTGGCATCGGGCATCGAGCCCAGGCCCTCGGGGTCTGGAGTCGGATGCTCTAACCACTAGGCTACCCACGGGCCAGTGTTCAACACTAAAATATTAAAAGAAAAAAAAATTTGGAAAAAAATATATTTCATATATTTATGAAACCCTAAATTTATCAAAAATGATGTTTCTTTCTATACACAAAAAAAATGAGAATTTGCAGAATTTTTAAAAACCAAATTCTGTTACAATTAAAAAAAAAGGAAAGCAATAAACTTTTAAATTAATTTTTAAATAATTCACAAGAGAAGAATTTTAAGACGAAAATTTTATGCAATTTGAAAAAAAATCTCGTTTTGTTATTGATTCTAAAATTATTATTCGTAATATGGAAGTAATTAGTTCTCAATTCAATAGGTATCGTTATTAATTTTACCTAATACTGTGCTTGAAATAGTAAACTAATATGATATGAAGGATATCCCATGCAAAAGAGCAATTTTTGCGCCATCTGTTATCGTACTTTACAAAAAGAAACAAAAAGTGAAAAATTGTAAAATGTGAATGCATTGTAAATTCTAAAAAAAATTACTAGATAAAATTTTGAAAAGAGGCTTTCTAGAAATTAAAAAAATTATCAATCAAAATGTATATTTAAAGAGAAAAAGAAAAAAATCTTCATTTTTTAAACAGTATGTATTTTATTCATATAAAAGCCTTTTATTTTAAACGTTGACATTACAGTTGCAGATATTTTTGGATGGAGGTATATTAATTTACTTAAAACTAATATATTTAACTTTTAATACATAATTTTTTCTTATGTAAGTTTTTAAACTTTTGTTGCACATCTTAGTTCAGACTATTTAACATAGATGGCGACACGAAGCAATTGTAGAACACGGTTTCTTTCCTGCTTTCTTTTCGAATCAGTGCTAACATTCTGAGCCTTTTTTAATGTCGGCAATTTGATTCATACTTTTATTAAATCCCATCTCATCACTGCATTCTGCATCAGCAAAGTGATCTAATCAATAGTTAAAAACCTTAAAGCAATTCGAATTTGAATATATCTTGTTTTTCACTTACTGATGGAAAATAGTCTTCAATTTCCTCTTTCAATTTTAATTTTTTCTACAAAATTAAAAAGTTTAGCTTAAAGAAATAGTGAGCATACTCGTATCATACATTTTTACTTAACCAAAAACCATTGGAATTGGCTCAGTTACCAATAAAATAAATTTGGTTTGAAAAATGTCTTCTACATTTCAAGTAGCTCAGTACATTTATTACTGGGGGGAAGAAAGGGTCTCTATAAATTCCTTAGATATCCTACTTTTTTCCCCAATTAGTGCAAGAAAAAATTAAGCCTCTTAAAAATCACAATGAAGCAAGGCCGTTCAAATATAGAAAAAATAAAAATCCCTATACAGAAATAAAAATGTTGCCAAATAAAACTTATTTGTATAAGAATAAGGAAGAATCAGTGTTTCACTTGCATGACATAATTCAGTTTCTTTTTTAAAGGATTACTAAAGATTTGTGTGTGACACCACTAATAGATATGATATTAACTACAGTAATGCACACAAAAAGTACATGGTCAATTTATTCAAATAAAGATATCTGGCTTTAAAGACTACTTTACTTTTTACCAAATAAAAAGTCTTAACCAAAGTTTTTAACAATATTCTAAAATGAAAGAAATTATTTTTTCTCACACATTTTTTTAATTCTAATTCTTAAGAGTAAGCCAAACTAAGAAATCACCCAAAATACACACATTTTATAAAACCTCAAAAATTATCATTTTTTTTTTCATTTATCAACTGAAAAATTTATCAATTATCTTTAGAAAATTTTTATTAAGTATATTGACATATTGTTCATAGACTTTTCGTGACATATATTTGAATGTAATGCAATAATAAATAAAAGACACAGCTAAAAATATAACGAACTATTATTTATTAATACTTAAAAATACACCAATGTCCTGCATTGGGATAAACATTTGATATACTTATATACAAAATAAAGATAATTTCAGTTTTAAAAAGGAACTTTAGTACTTTATATAAATAACATTCACAACAAAGCAAGTAATAATTATAACTCTCCTTTCGTAGAATAACAAATTAATGTGACACATGAAGACTATTTTGAACAATTAGTTTGCTACTTATCCACATTATAAATGCTTCCATGATAGCACAAATTGGTAATATCACAGCACAGCAATTAATAAAGTTCAAAAATTTAATTTGTTCGTTTCAGATACAAATGCAGTATCTAAAAAAATACTCTTACTTGCCATCAGTCTTTGATTGTTCGACATTCACAGTGATCTTCCTTTCTTGTTTGGGTGGTTCTTCTATTGCCTTTTTAGGTGCAGTAATGGTTAGGACTCCTTCTTGATCAAGACTAGAGGTAACGGTATCTGCTTCACATCCTTGAGGTAGCATGTAGCGCCGAGTGAATTCACGAGAACAGAAACCTCCATCATCTTTCTTTTCTTCGTGTTTGCCATGGATGACTATGAAATTGTCCACAACCTTCACTTCAACTTCTTGTGGCTTGAATTGCTTAACATTCAGAGACACCTGGAACTGCTTTTCGTCATTATTCACTTCGGACTGTCCGGAGTTGGCAATACTGGTCTGGGTTCTGGGATGGAGGACGAATCCATGATATAGGACTGGATTTAGAAGATCATCATCGTGTAGCTGCGTGGCGAAGAACTGGTCCATTATTCGTTCTGGGTAATCCCAGGTGCTCCACCAGTCTCGTCCAAGAAGCGTTGGAACGAATGCTCGCAGTGCCATTTTGAATAAATCAGTCACAAATTCGTATAGGTATCAACAGCAAAGTTGTGAAAATCGCACAATAGAATAAAAAAAAATATAACGCTTGTAAGAGTTAGTCGCTCAAATCGCTTAAATACAATCGCAAGTTATATTCAATTCTACCGCTCAGCTGACTGAATGCCGTATTTATACACTTGGCTAACTTTCGAGCACTTTCGAGAGAGGAGGAGAATCGTTTGTTTCTTTGAATAGTTGTTGTTAGGTTGCTATTTTGAGCCGTTTATCGCTCCATCATTGGTTGGCAACAATGGAGCCTGCATATTTTTAATACTGATTTTATGCATAAGTTTCTGCAAATGTGTTTTTTAAATCTTTTTAAGATATAATTATTATTTTTACTGCTTATGGAAGCACGTGCAGTAGTAATATTTAAAATTCATTGAAAACCATTCTGAAACGGATGGGAAAATTGGCGATAGCTATTGTTCTTTTGGCGCCTTTGCTAAGAATTTTCTGGACATCAACATACACACGTGTAAGTCATTAGATAGACACGAGGAGCTGAAATAATCTAAACAGGATTGGAGTGTGGAAATTTCTAGGTTGAATTAAATGCTTTTTCCTTTTTTTTTTTCTTTCCTGTTTCACAACAGAAAATTTGATTTTCTTTAATGATCTATTTTTTTAGTGAAACAGATTTGAAAAATTAATTTAGAAAGTGTGAATTGGTTAATTAGCAATAAAATCAATATGAAAATGATTCCTTTTGACAAAACATGTCGTTTTTAAATTTGGTGAAGGTAAATAAAAAATTTTTACTGAAAAGCAAATAGAAAAGGTGATATTTTTCTGTATGTAATTTTTCTATAACATTTATAAGAGATGTTATTAAAATAACTTCTATCATTATTATTACTATTTGTTCATTATGGTAGATCTATATATATTGTGATACAATATATATAGATAGTAGTTTTCTAAAATAGCAATGAATGGCTGACTAGTTTTAATTTAACATTTCAAGCTTAAATTCTATTCAAAAGTAAATATGATTCAAAAATCTAGTATAACATTTTAGAAATATCTTTTACATATTAGTTAATAATTTGAACTACTGCTTTTTAAAAAAATAAAATAAATAAAGGATATAGAATTCAAATTTTTCATAATGGATTAATTATTTACAATATGTTGTGATCTGTTTTTATCGCAGTTTTTGTTGGTGAATAGTGAAAAATAAACCAGTTGCCTTATATGAGTAAATTAGAATAATTAACTATATAATTTAATCAATTGTCTATAGTTTTTTCGATTTACTTTTAACCATACTTGATGCAAATCTTTAAAATAATTTTTAAATTGAAACTAGCATTTTTAATCAATAAAAATGATTCACTATTTTGATGCAAATGTGCTATTAATCATAAGTCCCATTTCAAAATGACACGAGGACTGTTGGTCATAAATCTTGTACTTAGGAAATGACGACGCCGAAGGTGGCACACCACTCTTCATATGTCCACACTACGCCAACACACTATGATCAATCCTCTACTGCTGCTACTAATGGAATTTTAGAATTTCGTTCAGTGTATAGAGAGAGTAGGTTGGAAACTCAAATGCTGTCCTCCTCACTTGACCGTGGTTCAAAATTATGAGTTCCATAGTCAATAGTTCTCATTTAGCTTCAAATGTAATGTTCAAAAACAGTATAACATTAATAATAGTTCTAATGTCCTTTTGACATAAGAAACAGCTGTATGTTTTTATATTGATAACGAACTGAGCTTATTTTATGAAGACTCGTTAAAAGAATAATAAATAAAAGGCAGGTAATTTCTTTTAAAGTATAAACAAAAAGTAATTTATAAATTTTCATTATAAACCATTTTTTGAAACTTTCCTAAAAGTTAATGGCGGTTTTAATGAGAAAAATAAAAAAGTTTTCAGTGTGTTATATATGTTCCGACTGAACATTTTATGCAACTAAAGGCCATAGTTTGATTCGCTAAATTGCCCACATCCAAAACAGCAAAACCATATTTGAGTTTGCAAATAAATAAATAAACAAAGAAGATTTCATAAAAAAAAGTATTAGAATCGTATTTGAAAATAATTGTTATTAACAAAAATAAAATTCATTCATGTAAAAAATAAATAATTCCTGAAAAAAATTTTTAATAAAATTACTAACTTAAAAAATGAAAATAAATCGACTGAGAAAAAATTTTTGTTTTTGAGATTTGAAATTAGAAAAGGAATACTGCTTAAAATCTCAGTGTTGATGAATTAGTTCAATTTCATAGTTTTGTTTAATTATTAATTGAATAAAATGAAATCGGTATAATTTTCAAAATATATCCATCGGTTGCTCAATTTCGGTTAGTTTAACCTAGACTACACTAGCATAAATTTTCTCAATATTTTATGTGAAAGTACTATGTATGTATTAACAGACTATTGTCTCCCATCCGGTATAGTGGCTAGAGACGCTGAATGCTGTACCGTGAATCTTGGGTTCGAATCCTGGAAAAGGAATAGATGTTTGTAAGCTTATAGTGCCTTTGCGGCATGTGATTACACTATATAGCTGTCCACCGCAAGTCCCCTCGTGAGGTTGGAGGAAGAGAGATGGGAGACCCCTGACCACATTTTTAGAGTGTTCCCTCTCAAAAGTGAGGTGGAACCGAGCCAAAATGTACGGTCTCCTGAATGGTGCTCAAAGCTACGGCTAATGACAAGTGTACATTTGGCACTTGGTAGAATGGTGACGGAGTGCCTGTTTCCCGCAGGGAAACTTAACTTCCAATCGCTTGGATTTTATTGAGTTACATTGGTTGGCTTAACTTCCAATCGCTTGGGTTTATTGAGCTACATTGGTTGGCTTATCTTTCAAATCTTAGCCCAGTATTTGGCACTTGGCCGCGGGGAATTTCGTGGGTCTCGATCTGACTTACTGTTAGTCAAACAGGAGGCATTAACAACAACAGACTATTGGCACAAGAAGTGCTTCTTAGTCTTTATAGAACGACACAGCTGGTAAATAATATTTTTATAAAACGAAGAAATTAAATGCATTAGAAAATTCTTCAGGTACACTTCCTACTTGCTAGGGGTGGCCGCGGTAGCCTAGTGGTCAAGGTAACGGACTCGTGACCGATGTGACATGAATTCGAGCCTGGTACCGCTCTTGACCCACCATGTAGGTGGGCGATGCAAGTTTAATCTGTCGAAGCTCGAACATCCTCCCGTTGATGTGGTGTGGATGTTAGGAAGGGGGTGTCGTCCTCGTCACTTGACTTTGGTTCAAATTTACGAGGGTCGACCCCTGAATAGTGCGTAGTTAATATTCACTCACTCATTTAGGGTACTGGATAAGGATTTTGTTAAATTGGGGGACTAACCCCCACACACACCATGGACCAACAATATTTAATTTTAACACGCTTTTGTAAGCGTGTTAATATTTTTTTTAAAAAAATAAGAAAATTTCTTTCATTAACTTATGATAAAATATAAAAATAAAACAACTCAAATTATGCATTTATGATAAGAATAAACATAAATAAAATTTGTAAATATAAGATATTTTTTCTTTTTATAATTAGTAAAGAAGAATGGATGGAGCATTAATTCTGATAAGAATATTTTCAAGTTAACTGCTCTCCAAACACATCGCCAAGTGATATTAAATGTTATTATTCAACGAATTATTTTTAAATTTGGGGGGAGGGAGAAGGACTGCACTTTAAAATATATTTTTGGGCTACCATTATTTCCAAAATAATATGAAAACTTCAAAATATTCTGATCATGATTGTGCAGAAAATTCCGAAATATTTCTTATCTATTAGTGGCTGCGGAAGCCGAGTGATCATAGTCGCGTTGGCGTGGTGTGGAAATTTGAAAGAGGTGTGTCACCTCAAATGTCGTCATTCGATCGAGGTACAAAATTGCGAGGTATGTCACAAATAGTTCTCGTGTCACTTCGAATGAGTGAGTGAGTGAATATTAACGTCGCACTGTTTTAGCTACACGAGGGCTTTTGGCGATGGTCCGCGTAATTTTGAACCATGGTCAAGTGACGCGGACGACACCTTAGCTGGCACCCCCTCTCCTAACTACCACACCACACCAACGGGAGGACGTTTGAGCTTTCGACAGATTTAACGTGCATCGCTCCCCTACACGGCGGGTCTTCAGCGGCACTGGGCTCGAACTCGTGACACGCTAGCCACGATCCGATGCCTAGACCACTTGGCTACCACGGCCACGTGTCACTTCGAAATGAAACGTCTTCTGAATAATAGCACAATTCCGTAAAAATAATTAATCATTTTTATTAGTTAAAAATGCTCATTAATGTTAAAAAATTATCTTAAAAAATTTGCGTCATGACATGGCATCTTTGAAAGAAAATCTAAATATACTATAAACAAAATCATTAAATTTTAACGAATTATAAATAATTTACTCATAAAAGACATCTAACTGTTCAGTAAAAATTTCTTCAAAAACATATAATTTGTTCCATCGAATTTCCGATCGTGTATCTTTAATTTATTTTATGTTTTAAAAAGTATTAATTCAAAATATATTAAGAGACACGAAAGATATGTGTTCCTGATTTTTGAATCATACATGCCGATGAAAACAATTTTAGCATGAAATCATGAATTAAAAGCATTTATAGCATTTCATTGCTAGTTTTGCAAAATTACTTTGAATGTATCACAATATTTATGTACAGACCATAATTAAAAAAAATAATAATTCAAGAGGTTATTTTAATTACCACTCTTAAATGTTATTGAAAAATTATACATGGAAAAAATGACCCATGAAAGAAAACGCCTTTTTTATAAATTAGATTATCAATAAAAATTCTTTTAATTTGTTTAATTCAAATTTAAGTTTGACGAGTACAATTAAAAAAAATCAAATTTTCACTTATTTTTTTTCAAAACCATTCAACTAAAAAAAAAAAAAAATCAGAATGTTTGAGGAAATCAAATTTTACGTTTTTAAACCGAAACAAACAAAATCAAAGAAATTTCTACTCTTGAGTCCTCTTTTAGATAATTTTAGCTCCTCGTGTTTGACAACTTACGCGTGCTGATGTTTTTGTCTAGAAAATTCTTTGCAAAGGCGCCAAACGAACAACAAATTTCGCCAATTTTCAATGTCGACAAAAACAGTTTCGAAACGGTTTTCAATTCAGCAATAATTTCCATACTCCATGCTTCAAAAAACAGCAAAAAAAAATCACATCTAGAAGAAATTGATAAAATTAATAAGAATAAAAAATATTCAGAACTGAAAAAGCAAACATTTTATTTTCATTTTTATCGGAGTAGTCATTGTTGCTAACCAAAAGTAGAGCGATAAATGGCGCAAAATAGCAACTTAAAGAAAAAAAAACCAATTCAGTGTCAAACGATTCTCCTCTCCCGAAAGTGCTCGAAAAATTCACGCTGGCATATAAATACTCCAACGCCGTCTGCTGTGCGAAAGATTTGAATAAAACTTGCGATTGTTTTGAGTTGAGGACCAACTTTAAAAGCTCTGTATTTTTGGTCTTAGTGTGCGATTATCACTATATCTGATTGCTGATGATTTTGAATATTTCTCATCTGATTTCGTGACTGATTATTCAAAATGGCATTGCGAGTATTCGTTCCAACGCTTCTTGGACGAGACTGGTGGAGCACCTGGGATTACCCAGAACGAATAATGGACCAGTTCTTCGCCACACAACTACACGAGGATGATCTTCTAAATCCAGTCCTATATCATGGATTTCTTATCCATCCCAGAACCCAAACCAGTATTGCCAACTCTGGACAGTCCGAAGTGAATAATGACGAAAAGCAGTTCCAGGTGTCCCTGAATGTTAAGCAATTCAAGCCACAAGAAGTTGAAGTGAAGGTTGTGGACAATTTCATAGTCATCCATGGTAAACACGAAGAAAAGAAAGATGATGGAGGTTTTTGTTCTCGTGAATTCACTCGACGCTACATGCTACCTCAAGGGTGTGAAGCAGATACTGTTACCTCTAGTCTTGATCAAGAAGGAGTCCTTACCATTACTGGACCTAAAAAGGCAATAGAAGAGCCACCCAACGAAGAAAGGAAGATAACTGTGAATGTCGAACAATCAAACACTGACGGCAAGTAAGAGTATTCTCTTAAAAAACTGTATGTGTCTAAAATGAACAAATTAAATTATGGAGTTTTAATTGCTGGGCCATGATATAACAAATTTTTAAGTCACGAGACATTTGTAGTGTATATATAACAAACTGTAATTATTCAAACCAAATTTGTTGTTCTATGTAAGGAGAATTATGACTTTATTTTCTTGTTGTGAACGTTATTTATACCTCAAGTGTTCATTTTTTAAAATGAAATTCTGTTGTATGCATATTGCCAATGCTGGACATCGGTTTATCATTTATGTTAATAAATATTAGTTTATTATATTTTTAGTTGTCATTATTTTGTCTGCAGTAAATTCATTTTTATGTTGAATTATATAGTAATATAATTTAAACGTATGTTGAAAACTTTATTAAGATAAATATTCCACTTAATTTTATGATACATTAATAAGATTTTCCGATTCTGTAGGGAAATATATTTTTAATGATTTCTTGATACACATTACCCCAATAACGTTCAAAATAAAAATAAAAAAACTTAAAAGTAATAGAATTTTCTTTGTTCTTTATATATGCTAATTTTTTTTAGTTTGGATCTTATGTTTACTGATGCAAATAAAATAGTCTTTAAAACCAGGTATCTATTTTGAATAAACGAAAACAAATTGACCACTTACAAAAGTATTTAGTCTGCATTATTCAAATATCATAACTGTGGTTCACTCTGCAAAATTAAGAAGTTCTTAGCAAGCAAATTACTTTACCTTCTCATAATTTAGATAGTAAAAATATTTAAGCATAAATAGTGCATAAAAAAATTAAGCTTCTATCAAAATTTTAAAAAAAAGCGAAGTTGCCTCTGGGACAAGGAAAACAGTGGGAAAAAGGTAACGAGAAAAATTTTCATTACTACTGGGCTTCTTATGCGCAGAACCGCCTAGGGAAGGAGCTATGAAAGATCTTCGCATCGCTGGTAACTATTTTGGACAACTCTGGGTGCATGTCGCTTTGCTTATAAACGCAGTGAATTAAGAGGAATTTTTAAAAAATATAAATAATTAGATTCTATGATACATGTGGTTGGCGCAAAAATAAAAAGAGGAAAGAGAACTTCGCACTTCTGATTAGAAAATGACAGATGTTTCATTACTGAATAGTGCTGCTATCTATACTATGAAGTATGAACTAAAGTTCTACAGATTTAGAAAAAACAAAATTAAGAAAAATAGTATTTTAAACTTAAAATATGGAAAATAAGAATATGAGAAACAAAGATTTTAATTTTAAATATAATATCGCATCTTTCGCATAAATATCATAAGTGTTTGATAAAATAATAAAATTTTTAGTAGGCCTTTAAGAAACTGAATCGCGTTAGTAAGCCGTAACTAAAACACAGATTCTTTCTTTTTCTTTAACAAACTAACGTAAATGAAATTTTTGATTTAACTGGCCCCATTTTATAAAATAAGTATAGATTTTTATTGGTTATATTATAACAATGATATGTTTCAATTCAATTTATAAAAGAAGCTTAATTTTCTTTCAATTATAGAAAGAAAAAAAAATGCATATCCCTACAATTTTTAAAAACATTTTTTTCTGGAATAAATATACTGAGTTGCTTGGTATACAAGACATTTCAAAACAAATTTATGTTATTAGTAACTGAGAAAATTCCAATGGTTTTTCTTAAAGTAGAAATATTTAAGATAAGTATGATCACGCTATATTTTAAATTACGCTGTTTAACTTTACAGAAAATTAAAATTGAAACAACTAAAATTTTGGGTTCTTTTTCTTAAATATCAATAAGTGAAAAACAGTACGTAATAAAATTTTAATTGTTTCAATTTTTTTAACAATTTATAATCATTGACACAAATATGGCAAGAAGAGGAAATAATAATTATTTCAGAATTTTTAGTGGTTTAAAAGCAGAAAAAGAACAGAAGAAAACACATGAATACACAAAAAGTTTCAAAGTACCAGGGAAGCTATGTGTTTTTTTATACATATCTAACTGAAATTTCCGTTCTGGAGCAGTTTTTATAACCATTGAGATTATTCAAATAATGGAGCAGTTTAAAATATATTAAATGGAAAAAAATTCTTTACTGAACTATAGCAATAAAGTATATGCGCCGGAGCTCATTCAATTCCTACTATTAATTCACACACTCTCTCTTTATATATAATTATTTATATTTATATGTATATCATGTTAAAATTTTCAATCGTTAATAAAGTACTTTTTATTCATTAACTCAAGTTCAAATACATTTTTTAAACTTGTAGTGGATAGCCTTGATGTAAATACAATTTTTTCAAACATTAATTCATTAATTAAGTTTTATTTTTTAATTTTAAATTTATTCTGCATTATTTCTGACGAAGTTACAACTAGCTACAACAGATGGCGCCACCAAAGTAGGAATTGACTTAAAATTTTTTTATTCTTCTTGTTTATTAACATCGTACAGTAGAACGTCGTTTATCCGAATCAATTGGGACCGGACACCGTTCGGATACTCGATTGTTCGGATAACCGAAAATCGAATGCGATCCATGCAATTTATAAAACCGGACATTATATGAATATTGAAAATTATGAAAAAGCAAAATAAGTGCAAAATGTCACAATTTTACTTTTATTGTGGAAAATAATCACTTATTTTTCGCTGTACCATCTTACACCTTCGTTTTTTCGCTGCAAGGTCTCTGATTCTCTTGAGCAGCAGTGGTTCAGTAGGACAGCACTCTGATTGTTATTCGTACCACTCCATAGCTGTCTCTAACGCAAAAAACGCGTCAGCATTTGATGGACTCTTGCAACTTTCGTTGTTGTTGCTTCCCGTCACTATTGGCCTCACGCGAAACAACTGTTGAGCACATTGCACTGTTCGAAACATATCCGGACTTTGGTCCGGATATTTGACGCTCCGGATAATAAACGTCCGGATAAACGACGCTCTACTGTATTCCGAAGCAACACAAAGCCTATTGGTGATGGACTTTGTAATTCTGAATCCCGGTCAAGTGAGAAGGATGACATTTGAGCTAAGCATTCTACTCTCTTAAATTCCACACCCCGCCACGGAAAGGAATTTGAGCCCCGACAGATTAAATGTGCATCAGCCCCTCTACATATAGTTTTTAGTGACCTAGAATTCATGTCCTTGACCACTCGGTTTTCACGGCCAAGATTTCGCAATCTAGAAATACTGCTCTATAAAATTATTTCTAGGTAAACGAAAGCCTAATTAATGAGATTTACAGAATAGAAACATTTAAAAAATAATATTAAAATTTAGATTTTTTAAACATAATTAAATATAAAATTATTAATTTACTACATATAAAAATCTCGAAACATCGGTTTTAATTTATCAAAATGAATGATTAATTTTCGATACTTAAAAAAAATTTAATATTTTTGTGCTATTAAAAAAAACTGTATTGTTTTTTTTTTTAATTTGTAGAATTAAAAAAGAACATTTTTTTAGCTTTTTAAGAAAGAGAATAGTTTGGAAAATAAAAACCGTTTTAACTCAAAAATGTGGTAAATAACGGTCGAAAATCGGTCGAAATATCGGTTTTAATTTATCAAAATGAGAATGATTAATTTTCGATACTTAAAAAAAAATTTAATATTTTTGTGCTATTAAAAAAAACTGTATTCCTTTTTTTTTAATTTGTAGAATTAAAAAAGAACATTTTTTTAGCTTTTTAAGAAAGAGAATAGTTTGGAAAATAAAAACAGTTTTAACTCAAAAATGTGGTAAATAGCGGTCGAAATATCGGTTTTAATTTATCAAAATGAGAATGATTAATTTTCGATACTTAAAAAAAAATTTAATATTTTTGTGCTATTAAAAAAAACTGTATTCCTTTTTTTTTTTTTAATTTGTAAATTAAAAAAGAACATTTTTTTTTTTAGCTTTTTAAGAAAGAGAACAGTTTGGAAAATAAAAACCGTTTTAACTCACATATGTGGCAAATAACATTCTCAATAGGAGCAAGAATTAAAAAGAATAAATGTTTGTGTTATTACAGCAAAATATCAATATTTTAGCGCTTTTTTATTATTCCAGCCAGTGGCGGATTAAGCGGGTGTCGGACCTGGCGACCTCCAGGGGCCCAAGCTTGATGAGTGCAAAGGCCACCGACAAACCAACTACGACACCTTGGAACAAGAAATGAAAATAAAACAAAGATACAATGAAATCCCCGCTAGAAATTTATCGGCATGCAAGAGAAATCCTAATGTAGAAAAACTTTTGAAAATATTTTTAACAATACCGAAATCGAATGCATCAGATGAGTGATCTTTTTTAGTTTTAAAACGTGTTAGAAAAAATTCAAGAAGTATTATGGGTGAAAAGACAAATTGAACAACATGGCCATATTATATACAGAATAAAATATTTTGGACAAAATAGATATGGTAAAAATAATTGATGGATTGCCAAAGAGAAATCAAACTGTATAGCAAAACTGTAAGCTCTTAAGTAAGGTTTCAATTTTTTTTGTACAATTAAGAATTTTCTTTATCCGACGAGTTTTATTATAACAATGCATTCTATTTTGAGAATTTAAAGTAAGCGACTCTTTTAGTTTTTCGACTCTTAAGCCCATGGGCCTCAAACCCTTTACCGCCAGGGGCCTCCAACTATCTTAATCCGCATCTGATTCCAGCTCAACTTTAAATAAATTATAGTTTAAAAAACAAAAAACTTTTTATAGTTATTCTATTTTTAGAAAAACTGGGTAAGAAATTGCTAAATCATCCTGCCCTTTTTCACATATAGAACATTTTTTGTTTGTTGTATTTGTATTAACCTTGAGCGTTTTCGCTTTGGGGTTACCTTTTAGTTGGTAAATCTGGAATTAGTCGCCAAATCTGGAAATGGGAAATCGTTAATCCTGTTTAGGACAATGGAACAGGATTATTAAATTATTGTATTGTCGTCGGTCCTTGACAAGTGCGCAGAAAATTTCGAATTAATCTGACCTTTTAAAAAGAATAAAAATACCAAATTCAAAGATTACTTTACATACAGGTGAAGCTAATAAAAAAGCGTGTTAAAAAAATATTACTCTTTTTTTTTCTTCTCACATTAATATTCTAAATCTATGCATCCGAACCAAACGCTAACACAAGTTAAGTTAAATACATTTTATAATTAATTTTATATGACTATCAAATCGTTTTTTATTTGTTACGTCTTTATATTCAGGGTCCTTTCCATTCCTTTGTTAATAATTTCTCACTATTCATATTATTCAAACATTTTTTTTGTTTGTTCTTATCACCTAAAACTGTTCTTTCTGCTATATCATGTTACGTTAAAAAAAAGTACTTACATTTTAGTATACGCGACTTCAGGTAATCTATCATCATGTTATTGGTATCAGGCAAAAGGCAAAATTTACGAAACATCTTTTTACTCAAAATTTATTTGCACCGAAAACTTTTATTTTGTTTATGGAAGCAACATATTTCCAAACATGTCCTGATAAATTATTATTCAGTAGCTTATTTTTATTTAAATATAAATAATTAATTGCTTAATTAAAAACAAACATTTATTTTAGTATACATTATTTCCAAGACAATTATACAAGTTTTGTTAAATATCCTTGCAAAAAATGTGTAGAATTCCTCTAAGATATTTTTTTTTATCGATCGTTGAATGTGTTACCCGAGGGAGTTATGGATGTGCTGATGTGGTGTGGAAGTTTGGAGAGTGGTGTGTCATCTCGCATCCCAGGTACAAAATTAAGATGTCTGTCGTCAACAACCTTAGAGTCGCTTTGAAATATGACTATCATAATCAAGCAATCTTTAAGAAAAATAGATCGTTTTTCCACAAAACGATAATTTTTATCCATTAAAAATGCTAATTGAAATCGAATATATATACTATGTATATAATTCTTTAAAATTCATTGTTGTTCAATAAAAACTTCGTCACAACAGACCATAATAATTCGTATATAATTTATTCCACCAGATTTTCCAATTCTACATCTTCTGTTTACTTCGTGTTTTAAAATAATAATTTAAAAACATTAACATTGTTACGAAAGAAATGTAATTTGAACCTTTAAATCATAATTACTGATTACATAAAATCTTGAAGAAAATAAATTCAGCTCATTGTTTTTTTGCAAGAATATCTTAAAACATCATGATAAATACGGAGCAAACATAACGAAAGTAACAAAAATAAAAGGTTCTTTTCGAAGAGTTCACTCTTAAATATTATTGAAAAATCACATATGAAGATAGTGCATATGTAAATAATTCTCTTTTTATTAACTGATTTGTCAATAAAAAATCTTTACTTATTCTATCCAAACTTAAAATTGGCATACATCATTAAAAGCAACTTTCATGCTCTGATTTTAATATTTATTTGTTTGCACAGTTCGTATATTAATTTTTCAAAAACTAATCCACAAAAAAACCATTAAAAATTTAAGAAAATCAAATTCTGGATATAGAAATCAGAAACAAAAAGAAAAATTGAATTCATCCAAGAAGATTCCAGACTCTCAATAATTCCTCGTTTAAATGTCAACTTACACGTGCTGATGTTGATGTCTCGAAAATTCTTTGCAAAGTTGCCAAAAATACATTAGTTATCGCCAACTTTCGCACTCGTTCACAATGGATTTCAACGGAGGAAAAAATGCACTACTGCGCATGCTTCACTAAACAGAAATAAAAAAAATTAGAGCCTGATAATTATATAATTTAAAGACTTAACTCATTTAAAGAGTGAAAGAAAAAAAATGGAGGAATGAAAATGCATAGATTAATATTTTGCATTCTTCATACAGCACACACATGCACTTCCAAATCAAAACTCGACTCCATCGTTGGCAGCCGACGGCAGAGCGATAAACGGTTCAAAATAGCAACCCAACAAGAAAATGAGTGACAAACGATTCTCCTCCTTTCCCGAAAGTGCTCGAACGAACCGAGCGTATAAAAACTACACGCCGTTCGATGAGAAGTAGATTTGAACACAACTTGCGATTGTTTTTAAGCGAGTTGCGCGACTAACTCATACAAGCGCTATAATTCTATTGTGCGATTGTCACTATCAAATTGTAACTTTGCTTTTGATACTTATTCAATTTCGTGACTGATTTGTTCAAAATGGCATTGCTGGCATTCGTTCCAAGACTTCTCGGACGAGACTGGTGGAGCACCTGGGATTACCCAGAAAGAATAATGGACCAGTTCTTCGCAACACAACTACACGATGATGATCTATTAACTCCAGTCCTGTACAATGGATTCCTCTTCCATCCCAGAACCCAGACCAGTATTGCAAACTCCGGACAGTCCGAAGTGAAAAACGACGAAAAGCAGTTCCAGGTGTCCCTGAATGTTAAGCAATTCAAGCCACAAGAAGTTGAAGTGAAGGTTGTAGACAATTTCATTGTCATCCATGGCAAACACGAAAAAAAGAAAGATGATGGAGGTTTCTGTTCTCGTGAATTCACTCGACGCTATATGCTACCTCAAGGATGTGAAGCAGATACTGTTACCTCTAGTCTTGATCAAGAAGGAGTCCTAACCATTACTGCACCTAAAAAGGCAATAGAAGAACCACCCAAACAAGAAAGGAAGATAACTGTGAATGTCGAACAATCAAAGACTGATGGCAAGTAAGAGAATTTTTCCAGAAACTGCATTTGTGTCTTAACTGAACAATTTAAACTATCAAACTTTTGTGATTGTTGTGCCATGATATAATGAATTTTTCTAAGAAAGCATTTATAGTGTACATATGACTGTAATTATTCAAACTAATATTAAGTTGCCAATTATTGTTATCCTTTGTAAGAGTTATAGCTTTTTGTTGTGGATGTTATTTATTTGAAATACTTAAAATTGAGAGTAATTAGTTTATACATTGAATGTTTATCCCAATGCAGGACATTGGTGTATCTGTAAGTGTCAATAAATAATAGTTTATATTTTTAGCTGTTCTTTACTTATTACTGCAGTACATTTCAGATTTGTGTTAAGATTCCTGAACTAAATAGCAATATAATACGTATAGAAAGTTTTAAGATTCATATTTCATTTAATTACAAGATAACAAAAACAGAAATTTCTGGCTTTTTTTAAAAAAAATATTTTGTATTATTTCTCTTAATCTGAATATGTACCAGGATTTTAAAAAAATTTGAAGGAAGTTATGATTACATTGTTTAGATTAAAATTATTTGGTTTAAGTTTTGAACACAGTAAGAAAAAAAAAGTAATTAAAACCAGGAACTTTATTTTACATAAATGAAAACAAATCACCCACTTACAAAATTAGGCATTTTTTAGTGCTTTAATTGAGTAAATATAACTATCAATTGACATGAAATCTTTGAGAAACTTAAGTTTTTTTTTTTTGGTACAAATTTTCTGAAATGAAACTTGTGCTCTAATTGGCAGCATTTTATAAAATGAGAATGGATTTTTGTGAACTATATACAGAATAACACTCTTATAAGTATTTCCTTATGATATTTTAAGAGGAATTTACATGTAATACAATTGCACAATTTTGCCAATATCAAAAGGTGTTGCGTACATTTAAAACATATCGTCAAATGGTATATAATTCAATGGTATATTTGAACATGTGTTGAAACAGTTCTTCACTGCAGGCTGAATTTTGCAATGTCTTTGGATTTAATGAAATTGATCAATGGTATAATGTGTAAATAATTTTTTATACTTATGAAAAAAATTGCATATCTATAGAATTTAAAAGACGTTTGTGAGGTATAAACATACTGAACTTCTTAAAACATGAGACAGTTTTAAAACAAACTTATTAGTAACTGAGCTAATTCCAATGGTTTTCTTAAAGTAAAATCTAAGGTGTTGCGGCCAATGCCAGATATAGGGCTATGAAATTTATCATGGCAAAGGACTAGATTTTAGCCTGTCGTTAGCTGTAGCTTTGAGCACCATGCACGTGATAGTATGATTTGGATTGTATCCAATCCAATTTTGAGGGAGAACATCCTAAGGGGTGGTCAGGAACCTCCCACTTCTCTTCCCCTTCCACCAACCTTACAAGAGGACTTGCAGCTGGACAGCTATTTAGAGTACCCCCCAGTCGCGAAGGCACTGTACGTTTACAAACATTCATGCCTTCTCTGGAATTTGAATCCAGGCCCTACAGCACAGCAGTCTGCGTCGCTAACCCCTATACCAGAAGGGTGTTAAGTATATTTATTATTCTTTAAGTTAATTAGGCTCTTCAACTTCATAGAAAATTGAAAATTTGTTTTTTTGAAATAGCAAAGTAAAAAACAAGATACTAAAATTTCAATTATTTCAATGTTTTTAGCAAATCTTCCTTTATTTTTCAGTAACTTGTCTACTGAATCATAATTTACCGATTATAATTTTTTATACAATTTTCCTTAAAAATCAGTTTTAAATGGGTGAAATACAATTGCTAGATCAATATACATGAACAAATAAATATAACTGAACCCAGCATTGTTTAGGTTTTTATGAATTTTATTTTTTCCAACAGGTATAAAAAAGTAGGCAATAGAAGCTAGAAATAAGTTAAGTAATAAAAACGTTTAATTCATCACTTAAAAAGTTGTACAAACAATATATATACATATATAGATCATAGTATTGCTAATGCCGTCTTTTCTTTTTAAAACTATCCTTAGAATAGTGAGGTCTTTTTTGTTCTCTGACAGATCCTTTTTCACAAGAATTCGTGGAAGGAGCTGCAACATCTAAACAAAAATTAAACATTAAATCACATTAGCAATAGAGAGAAATGACTACAGTTTAAATCAAAGAAAACTGGTGTTTCATGATATTTGTGTGTAATAAAATCAAAATGGATAACTAATAAATCCCAAAACAAAAAGAAGCTAAGCTATTAGAAAAACTATCAAGAACCTGAAACTTTTTAGAAAATATAAAGAAGGAGCCTCTGGACTAAAATGGATAAATATATGATTTCTAAAGTTGTCACTGATTTAAAGTTAAACATTGCTTTGTAGGATCCTCTTTTCCATCAGCCATACATAAACACAACATTCAAATAAAATACCCTTGTAAAAGTACTATGCATTAATTTAATAAAATTATTTTTAATATTACAAAAACTGATTTAATTCTCTTGCATTTACTTTTAATTACTTTCCGTATTTCATAATCTATTTCTATTTTTATCTCATCTAATATGCTCACATTTAAATATTTAATATTCAAGAACTACGAGATACATCAAGAGTCATTATTATTCATTCAATTATTAATAATATGTTTGATTTCAACATGAAATAATGAAAGCATGTTTGCTGGAATTTTTAAATTAGGTATCAAAGGAATGAATAAATCTAAAGTTATAATTTTATACTTGAGATGTTGATTAGTTGTTGGAGCACTAGATCTCATAAAGAGGTTTTCACCTCTTATCATGAAAGCTTGGGAGTTGAGCATGAACAGACAGAGCTTGCCATGATTGTTTAAATTATTTAAAAAAAAAAAAATGAGATCAAAAATTTTAAAATTAAAGATTGTGCATTAAAAAAATTCAGAATAAATTGCTAGAGCTAGAAAAATCTTTATTAACTATTATTTGATTCTGTGTTGACTGCACATAGTCCTGTTGCCATAAGCTAATAACTGGCCAACTTGATTTTATTATTGTGGGGTCAGCAGACTCATTGGCCAGGAGAACCCAACACCTTGCCTACCATCCTTCAGAGTTGTGAATTTTATATTTACACTGAAAAAAGATTGCAAAATATTTTTTTTCACCCCTATTTTCTACAATTATTGACTATAGATGATAAAACACATAGAGAAAAGCAAACAAGAATTTACATTTACCTACAAGAACTATTTATTTATTGACTGAATTATTTTTGATCCCCTAAAATATATTTAAATATTAATACTAATTCACTCACATAAAAATTATGATTGAAAACTTAGCATACCATTTTTGTCATTTGCTTCCCACAAAGCATTACGCACAAATCTCTTTGCAGCACCCTTATTCAGAACTGGAGCTTTACCTTTATCTGATATTTCTTTAACTGACTGCATAAAACTCTTGTATCTCTCCTAATAAAAATATGCCAAAAAAAAAAAGTAATCAGCAAGCCATCCGCAACATTTCTGGAAATTGTTTTTTAAATTCGTTATTCCTTCATTGATAAAATAAAGAAATAAAACATAACTTATACATTTAAAACATTTCATACAAAAATATGTAAAAGTAAAGTAAGATGTATAATTTTAGTAGCATGAATATTAAATATTTAATAACTATGTACTATATTAATCTCATTTATCCCACTACTATTCAAAAGTATACTGTTTAAGAGTATATAAAATTACAAGTAAAATTTAAACATTACATTTGACACTTCTATAATCAAGCTTTTATAAACTGTCCACATTTTTAAATCGTACAAGAAAATACTCTCCAGATATTTATTGTGATTACTAGATATTCATTAAAATGAGTTTCTCATCCAAATTAATGCTTTAAAATCTATTCGTTAAAGTATTCATAAAGAATTTGCAAGGAATAATACAAAAATTTGTAGTAAAATGAATTATTACTTAAATTATTACATCAGAAGATTAGTAATTAAAGAATTACTAGAATATTTTTTAAGTAATCTTTCAGAACATATTACGCTTTACAGTACAAAAATGATAAATATTGTTACATAGATTGAGGTTTAAGGACTTTATGCTATTAGTCTCAAAAAGCAAGACAGTTCTTCAGTATTGCTCAAAATTTATTGTGGAGAAACAACCCTTGAAATACAGGATACAGCATTAAAGTTCGCAAAATAAATCCCAGACAGCCTTAATACCTTCTACAGAGCACAGACATTGCTATCAGTGTCTAAAAATAGAAATATGTAATAGTTAAGATTATTTGCAAGCACTCCCTTGATAGCAGCAACTTATCGCTAGTAGACCCTTCAACAGTCATAACAATACCGACTCAATTTCAGCGAATGGCTCCTATTTATAATCTGAACAGATATTTCTAAAAAAATCCGCTTATGTCATAGATCATGCTGTTAATAGAATTCTCCAATAATTTCTAGAACATCCATATGGTCGTCAACTCAATAAAAAATAGTAGCCAAAAATGATGCCAACTTGGTTCCATTGAATCGCCATTATAATGTAAGGAACGGTGTTGCTTACAAACATTACAATTTTCACATAAAATAAATACAACAGAAAGCAATATTAACATATTACATATCTAGATATAAATTATTTATACTATTTTAAGCATTCATTACACAAAATTCATAACAATATATTATGAATTCACTGTAAAATTTCTATTTTGTAATGAATTATTACTTTGTTAGCTTTCTATTAGCTCAAATATTAAACAAGCAATAGTTTCATCTCAGTGAAATTATTAAAAAATGACAGCATAAATAAGTGTAAACATGCCAACAATTTGCAATAAAGATACTGGAAAACTAAAAATATTTTGTACAAAAGAGTCCATTCTATTTCTGAAAAAGGATAGGACACATTGCACTAAAAAAAGCCTGTCTATATAAGAAATTTTAAAACAGCACAGTTTGATTTAATAAAACAAATTGTTAAATAAAATACTATAACTTCTATTGGTATTTACATATTATAGCAACCTAGTGGCAATACTATATGAAACGAAGCACACGATTGCCAATTTAGCACATGCGACACATACAAAATTGGGGTTGATAACTTGGCAACTTATCTTAAACGTTGACAATTGTCGTAATCATTCATAAGTAACCTTCTATATTGATATATATTTAACTAATTTAAATAAAAAATTACATTTAATAAAATTAAATAGCAATAAGAGGCAAATAAAAAATGTTAAATTTCCAAAATGAATAACTAGTATAGCATTTCAAATCTCAAAATGTGTTACATTATATTATTAAAGAGGTTCTGATGACTTCTATGCTAAAAAAAGCTATTGAATCACAAACTCTTTGGTTAAATTGTTTTTTAGATGTTAAATTATGAAACTACAAGGAGAGAGCAATTCAAATGTAACAAATCCAGCAAATTGACTTATATTTCCTCAGTGCCATACAATAGTATACAATTTAAGTATAAATAATTATTACAAATTGCAATTAGTTTTGATTTATTGAAAATAAAATAATTTATTCCTGATTTACGGAACAAAAAGTTAGGTAAATTACCAATTAGTAGAGATAAAGTAAAATTAAATGACAGTAAACAATTTCATACTGCTTCAAGTTGATATCCATTTAACTGCTTAAATTTCCTTTAAAAAATTTTAACAGAAAATTATATACAGACAAATTTGAAAAATATACTTCTAAATGTTAACAGTGGTAAAAAATAAACTAAATCAATATGTTTTACTATTATTCATTAAAATGAGGTTTTGTAAGATTTCTCTGTACACATTTGAATATATTAACTTATTGGAATCATAAAAATTTGGCTAAATTCATAATTTATTATGAAGTCAGATTATTTTTCTGTGGTTTTTATTGTGAGATTTAAATGTCTCACACCCCATTATTTCAAAGTCAATGATTAAGGAAGTTATGTACGGATTAAGAGTTTCAAGCTTTAAGTCAACTTTCTCATATACTTCCTTTTTAATAACAAACCAGCAGTCAGAATTGATTACTAACTCCCATACATAAAAATGAAAAAGAATTTTCAGAAATTCTCATTAAACTGAAGAAGAAAGAAAAAATAATATGCATATTCCAAACACAAAACACTGTTGAAAAAGGCGATGTAGTTAGTCCAAACAAAGCGAGAAATCATATGCATGATTGCCATGAAGCATTGGCATTGGGTTAACAGAATTTAGTTTCCATTAATGTGATTACAATATAAATACTAATACCACAAACACCAAAAAAAAAGAAAGAAATCATGCAATAAGACATTGACAAAAACTAAGCCCAGTGGCTGAACGGTAGCGTATCGTGCTTCCTTCCCACAGGTCCGGAGGTTCAAACTCTGGGCTGGGCAAAGTCGACTCAGCCTTTCATCCCTTCAGTGGGTGGATAAATGAGTACCAAGCTTGCTTGGGAACTAAATGCTGGGGGTTTCGCATCAGACCGAAACATCTGATCCAGCACTTCAGCGCCAAGGTCATGAAAACTGAGAGGGGCACAGTCCCCTTTAACCCTCTCACTGCTCATCCCGCGATTTCTACGTGCAATGTTGATGTAGTAAAATTTGCTCATCCTGCGATTTCCACGGGTATGCATTTTTTCTGACTATTTAGATGTACATCTCGTGCTGTTAATGTTTATGTTTTTATGTTCATATTTTTATGATCTAATTCTATATTTTAGAATAAAAACTATTTCACAATTTCTTTTGTATATTTTAATTTTAAAATGTAGATTTGAAATACGTAGCAAAAAAATACGCAATTTCTGAACATACTTTGATAAAATAACTAGGCAGTGAGAGGGTTAATGGGTTGTTACGCCACTGAGTTTAGTTTAGTTTTGATTTACATAACACAGTATATAACAGTGCTATTCAATGTATAAAAAGGCACTGGAATACATTAAAATTCAAATTATATATTAACCCATTGACATACTCTAAACAAATAAAACTAAATAAATAGATAATATTAGTGATATAAAATTATAGTACTATTTAATGTATCAAAATATACATACCAATTCTCTTTTGATATCATGTTCTTTTGGATTTATACCTAATGTATTCAAGTACACTGAAACATAAAATAAATTTATTTTATAATTTTAACAATTCAATTTATTTCATAAAATACACAATGCATACAAAACATCTTACAGTACTACTAATAATATTTTAATCATATATTTACAATCAAAAAATGAAATATTTTTAATAATTTAAATTGTGTGTATGTGAATGTAATAATTAGTATTCAATATAAAATCTCACAAAAATGAGATAAGCAAAATGAACATGAAAAAAATAACACATAGTAAAAACATTAAATTTTTCAAATAAATACAAGTTTTAAATAATAAACAAAACTTAAGACAGAAAATAAGTAAGGCTTTCAATTTGGAAAACATATAGGAGGCTTATGATAAGTTTTCAAGTAAAATACTTCTAATTGTTTTAAAAATGAAACATGAAAACTTTATTAAAAACAAAAATATACTATGAGATATATATATATAAGAGAAATTAAAAAAAAACATATATATATATATATGAAACTATAAAAAGTACTTAATTTTTTAATTATTATCAAATTTAAGATATTTAAGAACAAAATTTTAAGATTTTGTCATTCACTTCTCATTGCTGACTACTCCAGCAAGATATATGTATGCTCCTGGATTCCCATTTGAAATACAACATTTACCAATTTAACAAATTTGAACTTTTATCATATTTGTTAATTATTTTGCTCTAATACTTTTGTCCATGTTTTGTTAATACCATATGTAATAGATTCAAAATTATATTGTTTGGCATGAGTATGAACTGTAGTATTTTTCAATGTGAATTTTTGAATCAAATGAAGATCATACAGTTACCGAAAACATTAACAGCTAAATCTATGAAAACTGAAAAGGTCAAAATGTGATTGCATACATTAAAAAAAATTCAACATACATCAAATACATTCCAAAATGCAAATTCATTTACTTGAAGAAGATATCCAAATATACCAATTGATTAATTTTTTAATGTTACATTTCAAAACAACAAAGTGTAACACTTCAAAGTAAAAAAATAAGCAATAATATATATATATTTTCCAAGTTACTGGCTCGGTGGCGTAGTCGGTTCGTCACTGGCCTCGTAAGCCCAAGGTTGTGAGTTCGAACCCAGCCGCGAAGTCGGTGGGTTTTCATGATGAAAAAAAATCGACAGCGGCCATGTCGTATAATTATGTAGCATGTCAAAGAGCCTTGAGTGCCTGTTCGGCTTGGGTGCTCTCAGCAAAATTTTATTCCAAAGTTCAGTTTTGCATCATAAGAGCTCAGGTGCCTCTCTCTAGGGAGGAAACTGGGTGTCAAAATTACCTGCGGCGATTAGTATCCACCTATACAGTGCCCACACTAAAAAGAGATACCAGCTTCCAGGGAATGTACTAGGTCTGCAACTGTAAGACAGCAATCCACAGCCCCATTAGTAATCATATTTAATGTAACCTTAAAACCAAAGTAACCTCAAAACTAAACTTAACATTTTTTACCACATTACCACACAATAAAAATATCAAGGTAATTGCATTGTAATGATATTGCCCATCTTGGTAAACATAAATAACAAATTGGTGCAAGGCACTCCAATACCAAATTAGCTCCTTTATTTACATAGATATTGTTTAAAAACTATCAAACTCATTTCCATTCTTAAGAGCAAAGATGGCTACACTTTCTAGGAGTGAACCAGAGAAAAAAGAAAAAATTGTTTGAAGGCTAACTTAATTTATTATACAATACAACACAGATTAAAAATTGTATATTTTGAAAACTTTTAATACTGATGCAATAAATGAAGCAGTGATTCTGCATTTCTTGTTTTTGATTTCTTTATACACTAAATATAACAGAAAATAAGTATAATTTTGTACTTTTATATATACTTATTTGGGAAAGCTTCATTATTTACAGCTACAAAAGTTTTTACTAATTTCTATATAAATTCTCAAAAGTATATTTTGTATGTACAAAATTGTGAGTGAGTTTTATTAATGATGCAATATAAAGCTGCATGACAGCAATTGCCGATGGACATTGCAATTTTTAACCATGGTCAAGTGAGGAGGACGATACCCAAGCTGTCACCCCTTTTCCTAACTTCCAACCCTCACCAATGGGAGGATGGTTGAGTCTCTCAACAGACTTTACATGCAGTAGTCCCCTCTTACATGGCGGATCTTCAGCAGCACAAATCTTGAACTCATGCCCCGTGAGACACGAGTCTGTGACCTTGACCATCAGAATACTACAGCTGCTAAATGGAAAATATATATTGCCTTTGAATGAATTTTTGGTACTTATTTTAATATCAACCAATTTTACCAAATTGAAAGAGGCTGCCAATTCAAAAAATTCTGTAAAATGGTGTCATCATTATTACTGTGTTCAAGCATGTACTGAAAAAGTTTTTCATAGGCTCATTTTGCAATTTTTTTTGATGTGATGAGACTAATCAAAGGTATAATAAGAAAGCACCAAAATTTTTAATTCCTTATAAAAAGTCAAACTGGATTAGGCTATCACATCTAATAACATGAAAATATTAATTTAGTAATAACAGAAACAATATTTTTATCTTACTTACTCCAGAACAATGAATTCAGTGCATAACCACTAGTTAAGTTCAGTCTCCCTTTGTCAAGAGGAGTAAGCTAAAAAAAAAGATAAGGCTTTAAAAAAAATGATTTTCTGGTGCTTACGTATTATCGCAACAATCGCCAACTTTATAAATAACTCACCAAGTTGACAACCCCAATTTCTTATGTGTTGTACATGCTGAATTGGCAACTAAGAGCTTTGTTTCATATAATGTCGCCAATAGGTTGCGCTAATACGTAAGTACCGATTTTGTTAGTCATTCAAGACAAGATACTGAGTAACAAATTACATTTATCTAATTCACAACTTTAATATTTATTTCTTGGATTTTTTAGTTAAAAAATAAATGATTAAAGATTTTTCACTACAATACATTTAGTACTTTATATTACACAACATGCATACTTTTTACATGCAAAGTGTGGGTTAAAGTGTAGTATAGGGCGGCTTGGCATAGTCATTTTCTTCTGGCGACCAAAATTGATCACCAAGCTTCTTCACTTAGCAATAGGTGTTGAATGAATTCGTTTCCTCACCATGATATCTATATAAAAATCGACAAATCCCCCTATACTATACTTGAGCCCAAAGAGTTTTGTATGATATACGCCGAATTAACTCTTACAAATAAATTAATGAAACAACTAGGAATACAAAGTGTTAATTTTTTTAAATGGTACCTTTACATCAGAAGAATTAATATTTGTAGTAATTAAAGGAGTCAGAATTTCTTTCATATTTTGTAAAGATTGATGAAAAGACTGAAGTTTATCGATTATTTCAGCAGGAATTTGCATATCATCTTTCTCGTCAGCCATACTATCTGGTTCTTTAACAAATATTCCAGGTGAAAAGAAAATTTTTCGTGAATAAATTATTGAAAACCTTTTTTATCTAACACAGAAAATTTACGCATCCAGAAAACATGCTATATTTACATTTTCTAAAAATCAAGTCAGGTTGAGTTGCAATGTACATTTTAATGAATTCCAAGATTTTCTTATTAGTGCATAATTATTTGAAGTTTCCTTAAAAGACTTGAAGGTTCAAAAATTATAAAAAGACTGATGAATAAATATGTTCAAATATATAAGAAAGAGGGAAATGTTTAAATATATATAAAAAAAGTAAATATTTCTACTTCAAATATTTTTACTCGAATTAATTGTAACCGTATTGGTTTTTTACTTATTTAGTTTCGCTTAATCGTCCTTCGGCTATAAACATGCTACGTCTGATGTAAGTAAAGACCTCTTATTATGTATACTTTAAATGAGACCGCATTAACTGTATGTTGAATATCAGAAATTAGTTTCATTTGATGTCTGTTAATCAATATAATTACCGTGATGGCTGTTTAAAAGGAAACAATTGTTATTATTGTATGTTGTTAAAATTTGAGTCTGAAGTATTAACTGACGTGTACTATCTTGCAATCGATTCTCTTTCAAGAAATATGTTCCCAAATTTTGATAAAAATCGAACAATGCATTTTTTAGTGGAGTTAAATTGTTAGTTTCTGTTTTGAGATAAAACTGGTTAAAGCAAATTCACTGAATGACTTCTCTCTAGAAAAACTTATTTGCGAACGTTAGTTTTTTCAGTAAGGCAATTCAGGAAAAATGCATATTTGACGTAACTAATTTTGCATTTATTAATGCAATTAATTATATCCTCGATACTTTACTTAGAAAATATATGCATATGCATTGATAAAGTCCGGTCATGGATGCTACGTATGGGATTATTCCGATACAATCTGCTTTACCTAAACTTTTGCAACTCATTAATCTTGGAAACTTATGAGCATCGGCTGTGATTCATAAGATTTGTTTTAAAATTTGACTGATGAATGTTAAAAATATTTTGTCATTTGCTTGGCGATATTTTATATTTTTTTGGCGAAAATTCCAGGTGGGCCATAATAAAGGCTATCCTTATTTCTTTCGAACTTCTGTGTCATTGTAAAATATTGTACGCTCTTTTTAGGAGGGGTATAATACAAAATTTTTTTATATTTTAGGTAATGAATGTTCGTTTTAATTATTTAAAGTTTTGATTAAAGTTTAAATGTAAAGTGGTTTTTATGCTTATTTATAAAATATGGCATAATCTCTCTAAGTGTTATTTTACCCGATGCATCTAGTTTTTTTCATTTAAGAATTTCGGAAATATTTTTTAGACTTGTCTGTATTTTAATGGATATTTTGAAAGTGTTTTGTGTGTTAATCCGATCTTAGAATGATTTTTTAATATTCCTTTAAGCATGTACATTGCTGATATTTCAAAAATTTAACTCTGCGAGAAAATAGGTTTTAAACACTTATATTTTAATTGATGAAATTTTATGTGTATCTGCTTGGATAAAATCTCTTGTATTTTTAATAACTGTTTTGATTCAGTTGTTGCATTTATATAGGTTTTTATCAAACCTATCCAAATTAGCATAAGTCCATATTTTGAATGTATTGAAGAAAATCTTTAACAGTTAAATTTGTCAAATGATTTCTTCTGTAATTTTTTACTGTTATTCAAATAAAATGTTCTTTGATATGTTAAAGCTATGTGTTGAACTAAATAAATATTGATAAATAAATGTTAAATTGTATAATATGGGAAAGATCTTTTCTTTTTAAAAGTTTCCCTTTAATAACTATGTCTTGCTAATGTATTAACTTGTTCTTGGGTAAGAGATGAGTCGTAAGGTGTTGACTGATTTGATTGAAAATTTTTAAATTTTTGCCTTGTCTTAACAGTTTTTCATTTCTATATTTTTAACAATATTTTATGATTGAATAAAGCTGTAGATTTAAGTATATATGAATCATCGTGGGAAAATTTTTTTCCATTAATAAAACTAAATGCTACTTGTCTTGGATACATTTTCCACTTTTTGCAGGATGAACAGGACCATCAGTTTGATTTATTTATGTGCTTCCTGGGAGCTTTTGCTCACCAACAGCCATATCAACCTCCACCTCAACCGGCTTACCAACAGCAAGTGCCCCAACATGCACATCATCAACCAGCAGGTGTACCTCAAGGAACTCAACCTCCTCAAGGTCATCAGGCTAATTTACTGAGAGATAAAACTCATGTTCAAGATAGAGAGTAAGTTAAAATCTGGTTTTAATGAGTAATATTTTGATTTTCATGTTAAAGTAATATTGCTTGAAATTTAGAAATTAAAGTTAGTGGTCCATTAATCATGTAATAAAAATGTCAATGTTTTAAAAAAATATTCTGTTGGCTTAGTTGTCAGAAAAGAGTGCTTGGCCCAAGTGGGAAAAATAAGCAGCTTCTTGAATTTGGTGTTTATGAATTTTGTGATGGCAATAACAATTTCGTTCTGTCAAACTGAGTTTTTGTGTTCCAGATGAACATTAAATAGGGATTGTTTTGATTGCTACAAGTTTATTTTATTATTTGTTTTTAATTGATAAATGTCTTGGAAAAGTTTGTTGATTTTCAAAGAAAGACATTGCCTAATTCATGTTAAAGTTTTAAATTCAACTTTTAACTAATTGTGTTTGTTAGATAATGTAAGCTTTTTCACGCCACTGGTCTGGGGTTCTATCCTCAGTTTTCGGCAAGGTCAACTTGGCTTTCTTCCCCTCAGTGGATCTAGATGAGTACCAAGCTTGCTTGGGGACCAACACGGGATTTTTGTGTCACACTGACAACTTTATCAGGACATCTGCTTGTGCACCTCACGCCTAAGCTCACTAATCCTGAGATAGGCACAGTAGGCTTTGGCCCTCTTGGGGCTGTTGTACCACCGAGTTTAGTTTGGATAATGTAAAGATCAAAAGTTTTACTTCTCTTTTGCTATTGATATGAAGGAGTGAAGTGTCCTGAATGAGACACTCTCCTTAAGTTTAAAAAAAACAATCTCTTAATGGAAGACTGAGAATAAACCAGAATCAAAACATTTAAAGTTCCTATGGTAAATGACATACATAACCTATAAAGTTAATGAGAATTTTTGCTTGACATTCTTAAGTTTCTCCCTTCAAAAGAATTATAAAATTTTGGGTATGATTCTTATTTTTTGTTGTATTTTACATTGTCAGAATACATGCAGTGTTTATATATTGCTGATTTTGAAGGAATATTGGTATATATTGATGGTTTGTTGGACTATTTTAAAGAATTGGGTCTGTAAATAAATAAAGAGGTATTTTGTCTGTATTTTAAGAACAAAATCAAAACTTAAAGTAAATCTTCATATAGAAAAAGATCTTGATGTCCATGTTAGGTCATATGCTGTCAGTGCATATCTGGTTTTATTAAACAGCATATTTGCAATTTAAATGTTCGAAAATATAGTTTTATTTGAACATAAAATTAATTTTGTGATACAAAATAGACTTTTTAACTGTAATAAAATCAGTTGATTGTAAGAAAAAAATGGTATAATAGATGTTCTATTTCCGTGTATTAATGAAGTAATATATATTTTACGAGTGATCTATATCTGGAAAAAGTATCTCTTCTGTTTTTACTATTTTCACTACTTAATTAGAAAAATGAATTGTGTAGTAGTTATTGCATTATTTGTCTAATTTATTTTTTAAAGGTTTCATTCATGTGACCAGTAGATTTGTTACTTATTGTTTTATGCATGAAAAGTTTGAGTGTTTCTTTCTGCTTGCTGTAACTGAGAATAAAAAATATGATGTAGTAAATAATATAGTTACTGCTTAATACAAGTCTATGGTTAAGTTTAAAAATACTTTGATAATTTTCTGTGTTTCTATACTTTTTCCCTTCAAATGGGCTTCATTTTTTCACACAAGCCTTTGCGATTCCTCCAGGTGTGAAGGCCATTTTGGTGGTGGCTTCATCTAATGGTGACTCTTGTTCCAAAATTTTGATGTTTCAATTTATTCAGTTAGTTCTTATTGAATGCTAAATAATGCTGCAATTTGATTTTGCTGAGTACCAGAGTAAAATTGGTACTCAAGGGATCTTTTACATGCCACATAATTAGGACATGTGTGTCTACAATTTTTGCATCCAGAAAAACCTTGGACTCCAGCCAGGATCGAACTTGGATTTACAAGATGGCCAAGCTACCTCTAAGCAACCAAGCTGACTAGCAGATATTCCTATATAGTTTCTATAAGAATTTATTTGATACACTCTATATAATTTAATATAATGGACTTTATTTTTTTTAATCTGGACAAGAATAATGTCCCATAATTGCCAGTTTACCTCTAAGAAATCTCAAAGTAATTAATATGTAGATATAAAAAAAAAATGGTTAGAGAACTCGTAGCTGCGAATTTATTCACTTTTTCCCCAGTATACATAAATTAACAAATTATTGCAAGTTTTTGAAATTTAAAGTTTTTGACTCATTATTAAAAAACGAATTGATTATATCTCTCTGATTTATAATTTTGTGGCAATTTGCATTTTACTGTTTTTATTTATTTTCTTTATTCTTTAGACATATAAAGGAGCATTTACAAGGAGTGGTGAATCAGCCTGATGTTAGCAAAATGACAGAAGAAGAGCTTCAGTTCCATTATTTTAAAATGCATGATAATGATGACAATAACAAACTTGATGGTTGTGAACTAATTAAATCTGTTCTTCATTGGCATGGTAAATTGACAATTTTATCTTCGGCGTTAAATAGCTTGGTTAAGTGTAATTTTTATAGTGTGTAGATATTATCCAGTTACATTAAGTTATTGAATATTTTTGTTCTTAAATTAATGCTTTGAGGAAAGTAGCTTAAATTTTATGTGCAATTATTTGGTTTAGTCTTAATTTTATATATTTTTAAATTTAATTTGAATGCAGGTTATAAAATTATAACTATAACTTAAACTACTGCAACTTTAAAAGTTTCTTTAAAATAAACCTGTACTCCAAGAAACTTTGAATTGCTCAAATTTTTATTTTAACTGCCTTTAATGAAACTTGCATCCTTCATCCTTATACTATATTACTATTGGACTTCATGAGGATGATTTAAGAATTATGCTGTACTAAAAATGTATTGACTATTTATAAATACTATTTTAATTAACAAGTATTTATCTAATGGAAAAGAATATTTTTACCATTACTTATTATCTAGCTGGATCAATTCCATTTCTTCGTTTTTGTAATATCTTTATTTACTTTGAAAATGCTGTACAAAGTTTTTTTTTTTTTTAAACCTGAAA
>BMAO01023675.1:0-17754 GCA_019973975.1 Trichonephila clavata
CCGAGCAGTGGTCACTAACAATTTGACATGAGGAAACAAACATACGTCAATGGTTTAATTTTTGCTTGAAAATGTTCAACAATCATTAATGACTCTTTTACAATCTTCTATAATACATTCTTTTTTTTTTTTTTAAAAAAAGTTTGCATAACAAATGGATTGGGCGACACTAAGCTGTGGAAGGCGATACCAGTTGTGACACATGGAAGTGATGAATCATTTTCGGAACATGATGCTCACCATTGAGTAATCATAGGCTCATGTATGTATTTGAAAGTTTTAATACTGATAAAATAAATTACTAACTTTTATATTATTTCTCATAATTTTCTTTAATTTCTTAAGTATCGCATATCGATGAACCTTTTACATATTTTTTACTTTTCTCAAAAACGTGTTGAGATTTTGAAGTGCGGCTAAGAATCAGTGACGGCTTCTATTCGAGTATATAAATAGGTATTATTATTATTATAGAAGCACTTTTCGTAAAAGGAGAATGCTTTTAAAATTGTCAATATTTCTTCATTTTTTTTGCCAAAAAATTGCATGTAAATAATATTTTTTTGTAAATATATTAATATCAAAACAATTTATGTGTATATTCTAATTCAACTGACATTAAATATCAAAAGATTATCCATTTATATTCTTTTCAAAATCGTCACGATAGTGAAGAATCGAAAAAACATCGATAAAATGATTGTGATAAAACAATCCAGATTGATTGACACATTAACTTTTTTTTAAAGAATAATTAATTTTAAAATAAGAACAAATTTTACTTTTTAAAAAGATATTTAATTCAACTCATACAAATAGAATCTAAGTAATTCTTGCAAAATTAATTTATGTTTTTAAGATTAATAATAATTTTGTATAGTAAATATTCATTTTCTTAAACAACAAAGGAAATGAACTTACTAGACGGTACATCTCGAAGCGTTACGAACCGGTTGGATTGAATATGCACAGTCCCTGTAAAACTTCAAACACTTTCACCTTTTATACAAATACACCATTTTTATTCCCCCTCCCTTTCTTTCTTCAATCGAATACGCGTTTTAACAGTCAATACTCCGGTCAACAACAACAACTTTTTTTCCCAGAGAACCGCCGAAGCGTTTAATGGCAATGGCCGCAATCACCAATCCACTCTTTCGAATTTTCTTTTCATAAAACCTTTCTCCCTTAGAAGAATTTCCTTTTTTCGCACAATCCATCACCCCCTCTATCATTCCCTCCCCTCTTTTTTTCAAGAAAGTGAAATGAAGTGCTTTGTTCTATTCTGTGGAGATGTCGTAAACATGAGACAATTTGCGGCAAGAATGCGTTATGATATAAGTGAGACAAAAGACATGACGGCGGTTGGAGAATTCATCTTTTTCGTAACCGATCAGGTCATCTACACTTGTGGGTGTAAAGAAGAAATAAATATAAGTTTCGTTTGAATCGTATTGAAAATGAGTTGACGATTACCTCAAAATTTCAAGTTAAGTTATCTATATAGATAGATGGATCCTTTTTTTTTAGTTTGTTCTTGCGAATTATATTGGAAACGACGCAAAAAAGTACATCTATTTCCTTGTGAAATTTTGAATTTTTAGAATATTGTAAATTATGCGAATACTAAACAAATTTGGAAGTGAGAGTCACCAGAAACTAGAAATACGTTCTTTGAGAATCAGTTTGTGTAAAAGAAATGCCCATTATTGTGCTATTTTTTTAGTTGGGAAACCACAAGTACAGAGGAAGTAATCAGTATTAAAAGTCAATTTCTCTTTAAAATTTTTTGTTTTGAAATGATGAAAATACGATCCCCCCCCCTCGCTTACAGCTGAAAAGTATTTTAGTACACAAACGAAATTAAATTTAAATATAGATAGTTCTAAGCCTTGAAAATTTAAATGTATTAAGGTATCCGACTTTGCGACTACTTTTTTTTTTTTTAAAAAAAAGAGGAGATGTGGGGATTTTTTGTTGTTGTTATTTTTAGATTTGTTGAGTGCATTTTAAGAAAAATGTGCTAAAATTAAGAAGAGAAAAAGAAATTATTATTACTAAAATGGGAAAGGAATAGGTAAAAATTGACAAAAAATAACATAAACGCGGCCCATTCTGTACCAAAAGTTTATTGACAAATTTTCAATTCTTTCAATCTAATATGTTTCTATATTATTCAATTTTGAAAGGATCTTCAGGATAAGAGATATTTTCTTTTTTACAAAAACTAGAGCACTTTATCTCAGTTATTATATGAAATTGCTTGAAAAAACAGTGATTATATTCACATAGTGACTGTAAATTTTGTAATAAAACAGTGATTGATAAATCAGAAGGTTAAAACAATTCTACTATTATACAGAACTTACAGGAAAAATTTCAGTTAATTATGTTCAAAACTTTTCTTGCAATCGCTGAACCCGTTTGGTTATTTTCAAAAAATCACATTTCGAGTAAAACACGTTTTAAAGTATGACATCTTGTTAAACTAATGGCATCTGCTTTTACTAAAACACTGGTAGTTTTTGTTCTAGAGAACAGAAAATGATAAACTTGGTATTTTATAAAGCTAATAAGATGGCACATAAAACAAAATCATAAAAAAAATTGTCGATTTTTGGCAAAATTCACAATTTTAGGGTAGTCGGATACCTTAAGTAAAAGGCAAACAAAATTCGTTAATGCAATAATTAATAAAATGGTTTTCGGTCTTAATAAGATATGGTACGATTTCTAAAAATCTTTGATGTAATAGTTTTCACAAATTTTTTTGTTGGTGCCAATGTATACGTATTTTGTAAAACAGTTTTGTGCTCAAAATACCATAAAAAGTTAACTATTTAACTACTCAAAGAAAAATTTTAAAATTTTTTGAGTAATTTTAAAATGCTACTCTTCCCCTACAACAATTGACATACACACATGAAATTTGATTTACAAGTACGTCACAAGCTATAGGTAACAAAAGTTTGTGTGAAGTTTTAATGACATGAGAGAGAGAGAGATGGATATTCGAAAAATTATTTATTTTATAAATGTTTATTGAAACTTCCCTAAAAAATGTATAAAATTTAAATGCAACATTTGAAAAAAAATAAGAATGGCTTTGATTCAAAAATCCATGCCAACTTTTGTTTTATGTATTAATAATAATAGTTAAAAATCATGAAAGCATTGAGCATAATATAAAAAGGGCCTTTACATTTGAAATAAAGAAAAACTGGTGATTTTTTTATTTCTGAGATAAAAATCAGTTTAAAACTTTTATTTGCCATTGGAATGTGAATTAAAACAAACATAATAGTAATCATAACTCTAGGTTTCTAAAAATTAGAGCTTTTAAATTTTGATATAAAAAATATATAAAAAATAATTTAGTGTAAAAAAAATTTATTTTTTGACCGGTTTTCGTCAATTGAATCGCACTCAAGAAGTAAAGTTTATCACTGAAAACCAAATTTTTGAACCAAATATAACTTAATAAGGATGTAAAATATTTAAGTATAACTTGAAATATAAATATACTAACTGTATTAAAGTGTAAAATAATGCGTAAAATAAACATAACAATTACATGAAATAAGTCATCAAAAGTTGGCATCATTAAGAAAAATATAACAGAAGAGTTGTTTTAAAAAAAAACGGGAAAATTCATATTTGAATTAAAAAAAGGGTATATTTTCAAACAGTACCTTATTCTAAGGATTATAATGGCATTTCGAAAACGTGAATATATTTCTTCATTTATGTATCATGCCATAAATTTGAAAATCAGTTTAACGCGAACCTTTCTCGTAAAAACCAACCCAGTAAAATATGCAACAATTTCTTGCAGGACTTGCTTTAACTTTATGCCTGCGTACATCAAGTTTATTTTATTGTTACTCTTAACGTTAAGCCTCTTTCTTGATAAAAGATTTTTTTTTCATCGGAAAAAGTTTAACACTTTTGAGCGATGCGATTAGAAGAAATTAAAACATTTAATACGAAATTAGAGTTTAATATTCTCACCTTAAATTAATTATGTAGTATTTTATTGCTTTAGTTTGATTGAAACTCCATGAGTTTATTAGTAATGATGATTTGGTAGGAAATATAATTTGTTCTAATTTTTCAATGAATATACACTCATGGACAAAAAAATTAGCGCACCAAGAAATAATTGCGGGATCTTAACGAAATTTGGCATGAAGGTACATGTCGGGGAGATATGCAAATTATTAGAAATTCAGCGTGATTTCGCATTACGTATAGCCGGTAAAGGCGTTTAACGTCGTTCTCCGTGGAGTATAAAACAGGTTACCAAAGCTTGTTTGAGTGTGCTGAATAATTTACAAAGGAAGAGCTGAGGTAGACATGCCATTACGCCGTTTTCGAAGACAATATAAGCAGCTGTCGCAGTTTGAGAGGGGAGAATCATCGGCATGATGGAAGCTGGGTGGTCGGCTAGGCGAGTAGCTTGTCAATTAGGTCACTCTGATTATGTTGTGAGGAGGTGTTGGACCAGTGGATCCGACAGATGTCATTTACACTAAGACCAGGCTCAGGATGCCCTCGACAGACCAGTGGTCGAAAAGACCGCCACATCGTAAGAAATGCACGCGTACAGCCAACTGCTTCATGGGCCGCCATCCAGGCACAGGTATCACCTTCATTGGAGGCCCATGTGTTTTCTCGAACCATACGACGACGCCTGGCTGAAGGACATTTGGGATCGCGGCGCCATTACGTGTGCTGCCCTTGACGCCCACCCATCGACGCCTCCGTTTGGAGTGGTGCCGCGCACGAGGAAATTGGTCTACAGCGGAATGAAACCAGGTCGCCTTTAGCGACAAATCCAGATTCAATCTCAGCAGTGATGACAATCGGGTTCGTGTGTGGAGACCCCGTGGTGAACGCCTCAATCATGCCTTTGCTTTACAGCGATACATCGCTCCCACAGCTGGTGTGATGGTATGGGGTGCCGTTGTCTACAATACACGGTCACCCCTAGTATTGATCCGTGACACCATGACAGCCCAGCAGTATGTCCATGACATCCTGCAACCACATGTGTTGCCACTCAGGAGCCAATTTTCCACAAGACAATGCTTGGCCTCACATGGCAAGGGTGTCACAAGACTGTCTCTGCACTGTTACTACCCTTCCTTGGCCTTCCGATCCCCAGAGTTGTCTCCAATCGAGCATATCTGGGATCATTTGAGACGGAGAGTTGGGCATCACACGAGTTTGAACGAACCAGAGGCAAGGTTACAGCAAATATGAAACGAAATGACTCAAGACATCATAGAGAACTTGTATGCCTCAGTGCCTGATCGCATTGCATCGTGCAATCGCGCTAGAGGGGCTCAACAGGGTATTAAATCAACCGTTCTCTTGCCTTTTTCTCTGAAATAAATGATCCTTTTTCTTTGATTTTCTAATCATTTACTTATTAGTCATTACGTACGTAAATTTCGTTTCATTTTGACTACTCCTTCTTGGTGTGCTACTTTTTTTTGTCCATGAGTGTATATATATATATTTTTTGTTACTTTCAAAAAATTTATGTCCTGTAATTTTGGCAAGAAAGCTTATTTTTATATATAGCCAGCTTCTTTTTTACGGAATCTCTTCCTTCTTAAATTAAGATTTTCTTATTTAATTCTTTTTGTTAGCATTCTTTTGTGTTCAAAATTTTAAGCAAGATTTTACGCATTAATACAATTATATCCCTTTTTTTTTTTTTTTTTTCAGCTTCAAATGAATAAAAAAATCAAATGAGATTTATGAAGTAGGAAAATATTTTCATTTGTTTTTACTCAAAACTTATTGTTGTATCTCCCCATTACACGGTAGATGTCGCTGCGAATGGGCGCGTCTCTGTTTTTCACTGTAACCATATATTGACTTCTTTGTTGTCTTCTGTTGTGCGTAGTCAGCTGCGCTGAATAAAAAAGCATCTTTGGGTACTCACTGGACTATTCCAAACTCATTACCCTACTCGTGTTCCAATATTCTGGCGCCCAAGACATAAACAAACCCAAGTAAAATAATTGATCCAAAACAAAATGGATAAAAACTGCTTGATCCAAAGGAAAGTGCTACGATCGGCCGTTACGAAAACAATCAGTGAATTGGATAACTGCATCGCAGCAAACGATTTTCCTGCAGCGTCGCTGGCATTTACCAAACTTGAAGAAAAGACAAAGCGTCTTTTTGAAAACGACGAATTAGTGATTACATATCTTTCTTCACATCCTGATCCCGACACAGATCCCGACACAATTGTAGAGAATGAGCTGGAACAGAACGAAACGTACCGAGATAATTTTATCTCTGCAAAAGTTCGTTTCCAAGAGTTTTCGAAAATCTATGAGCAGAAAACACAACAATTGGATATCTCTCCATCGATGGATCGTTTAAGCATAAATCTTCCTAAATTGCAATTAATAGACTTCGATGGTAATCCCAAAAATTGGTTTTCCTTCTGGTCCATGTTCCAAAAAATTGATGAGGATCCTAAAATAGAGGACGACGTGAAATTTGCATATCTGATGCAAACAACAAAAGGTAAGGCTTTTGATTTCGTTCAATCTTACCATGTATCTAAAGGTGAATACAAAACTGTCATAAAAAATTTAAAAACTCGTTTTGCTGATGATAAAATGCTAATTGAATTATATGTACGCGAACTTTTAAAATTAATTCTAAATCAATCGCATAATATGTCTTTTACTGATTTAGTAGACCAATTAGATACTTATTTGCGTTGTCTAGAAAATTTAGGAGTAACTAAAGAAAAATATGCATGCATGCTCTATCCGTTAGTTGAAGCTTCAATCCCTGAACAAATTCTAATCGCATGGGAAAGAGAAAGAAATTCTATTTCTCGTAACAGCACTGCAAATACGCATGACCTTGACTTGTTAATTCAATTCCTTCGTTCGGAAGTGGTCAGTGCTGAGCGCCTGCGTATTGCAAAAGCTTTCTGTGCGGGAGAAAAAGATAAAAATAAAACAAGTAGACAGAAAACTGACCCCTCTCGCGATCTCAGTTCGGTGACCCCCGTCCCCACTGCATCGAGTTTTGTTACCCAAACAAAAAGCGAAAGGAGAGAGTCGAATATTTTTTGTTTATTTTGTTCGAAAAAAACTCACCGCAGTAGTGACTGTTTCACGGCGCAAAAAATGCCCTTTCAAGAACGAAAAGAGAAAGTTTTGAAGATGAAAGCGTGCTTATCGTGTCTTAGAATTAACTGTCGCGCAGATAGATGCGGAATGAGTGTTCGGTGCATAGTTTGCTCGAAAAAACATTTTCCAATTTTATGCCCAAATTTATGTAGAGAAAATGAAAATTCCTTTTCTTCTCCGAGCAAAACAGAAATTAATAGTGTCACCAGCAATAGCTCTTCCGGTTCGACAGATGTTTTATTGCAAACACTCAGAATTAGAGTATCAGGCCCTTTGAAAACAAAAATAGTTCGCTGTTTATGTGACTCAGCTTCGCAAAGGTCATATATAAATCGTGATCTCGCAGAGTTTTTGGACTTAAAAGTTGATCATCCCGAATTTCTTAAACATAGTTTATTTGGAGGTATTGAAACGGAAAAAATTAAACATTTCGCATTTAAATGTGAACTTCAGGAAATTCGGGGAAATTTTTCGTGTGAAGCGATATTGTTAGATAAGGAAGTAATTTGCGGAACAATTCCAAAAATAAGTAAATCTGATGCAGAATGCTTCACTAAAAATGGAATTTATTTATCCGATTGTGAAAAAAATGATTCTGCCATATCAGTTTTACTGGGTGCTGACTATTTAGGAAAAATTTTAACTGGTTTCATAAGTCAACAACCCAATGGTTTAACCGCTGTTCAGACTTATCTAGGGTGGGTAGCTATGGGAAAATCATTATCCTATACCACTTGTTCTAATCATGCCATGCCTGTGATTTCACTGCTAAACGGTAGCAAAATTTGTGACCTTTGGTCATTGGATATTCTGGGTATACGGGACCCTGTGGAAAACAAAACAAGAAAGGACATTAATGATGATACTGTGTCTTTTTTCGAAAAAACTGTAAAATTCAATCAGGGCAGGTATGAGGTAAATCTTCCATGGGTTGAAGGGCATCCAAAACTACTTGATTTGCTATTTCAATCTGAAAAACGTCTCAATACCATGACTTCTAAACTTATTTCCACAGGAAAATTTGATTCTTATGACAAAATTTTGAAGGAATGGGAACAGTTGGGAATCATAGAACCAGTACCAATTAATATTAAGGGGGTAAATTTATCGCAACAAAAATGCAGGTATTTACCTCATCGAGCTGTCTTTAAGGAGTCTAGTCTTACGACCAAAATTCGCCCAGTTTTTGACGCTTCAGCAAAAGATGAAAATTCCATTTCCTTAAATCAATGCTTAGCAACTGGACCTAATTATATTGAGATGATCCCTTCCATTCTAAATAAATTTCGCAAAAATGGACTGGGAGTCATTTCAGATATTCGCAAAGCCTTCTTGCAGATCTCAATTTCCCCTACAGACAGGGACTATCTCCGATTTCTGTGGTGGGAAAATTACGAAAAACGTGAAATTAAAATCTATAGGCATTGTAGAGTAGTTTTTGGCCTTTCTTCTAGCCCATTTTTGCTGATGGCTACCATTTACCATCATTTAGAAAAGGAAAGAAATGATGTTGCGGTAAAATTAAAAGATTCTTTTTATGTCGATAATGTTGTGGCTAGTGTCCAAAATGAGATAGAGCTTCAACGATTTCAAACAATAGCTTGTCAAGTCATGTCGAAAGCAGGGTTTGAGCTCACAGGTTGGGTTTCTTCCACAGAGCAACAAAATCAGGAAAAAACAAAATGCTCTGTGCTTGGCCTTTTATGGGAACCAAATACTGATTTGCTCACTTGTGATCTCAGAAATATTTCTACTGAAATCAAAGATACATGTTCTAAACGGCAACTTTTGTCAATTTCGCAAAAGATATTTGATCCAATCGGTTTTACAGCACCCGTAACACTCATTCCAAAACTTTTAATGCAAAAAGCGTGGAAAAATTATAAACTAACATGGGATCAAAAACTGCCTTCTGAAATCGTTGAGGAATTTAAAAATTGGCTTGCTAGTTTGGAATTTTTGAAACTGGTTCAAATTCCACGCTACTTTGGGGGTTTAGTTGATGGGTCAACTACCACCTTACATATGTTTAGTGATGCAAGTGGGAAAGCCTTTGCAGCGTGCGTTTTTTTACGAATTGAATGCGATAATAAAGTCAAAATTAAATTAGTTCAGGCAAAATCACGCGTCGCTCCTCTAAAAAAGGATCCCATCACCAAAACGAAAAATGAAATGTCCATCCCTAAACTCGAACTCTTGGCAGCAGTTATCGGCACTCGCCTTGTCCAGAGCGTCAAAACATCATTAAACATTCACAGCATTCAAACTTTCTACTGGACTGACTCAAAAGTCGTGCTTTGTTGGATCAAAAATTCTGGGACTTGGAAAACCTTCGTTCGTAACAGAATAAAAGAGATCCATTCCAGCTCATCGAAGGAAGACTGGTATTACGTTCCATCACAGATGAACGCTGCAGACATCGCATCCAGGGGATGCAACGCACAAACTCTCTTCAGTCTTTGTTGGTGGGAGGGTCCAATATGGTTGAAAAACCGTTCCTCCTGGCCAGACACCAAAGACTCTGATTTCAAGGATGCTCTTGAACTTGCTACCGAAGAGAGAAAACCTACAGTTACGACGAATCTGTCTCTGAATGATTCCGACTCTAATTTCTTCGAGTGGACTAAACGTGTTTCAAAGTTTTCTTCCATCGTTCGAACTTTGGCCTATGTAAAACGATTCCTTTCAAATGCTAAATCAGTAGCTAATCGTCAAAAAGACTCTTTACTTAAAGGAAACCTTAGTGAAAAAGAGCTCTCAAAATCTGAGCTCGAAATTCTCCTTTTCATACAGAAAGAGACCTTTGGCAAAAATCGTCGACTCATACCACCGAACTTTGTCGTTTACCTTGATTCTGATGGCCTCCTCAGAGTGGAGACAAAACTTTTCTCTACAGATACTGGAGATTACTTTAGACGACCTATTTTATTACCTGACAAACATGAACTTGTTTTAAGGCTCATTGAAGAGACTCATCGAATCCATAACCATGCAGGTATCCAAGCACTTGTTATTGTCCTGCGAGAAAAGTATTGGATACTGAGATCGAGGAAAACTGTCCGATCAGTCTTGTCTAAATGTGTAATTTGTCAAAGATTTAAGTCAAAACTGTCAACTTCTGTGTTTGCACCTCTTCCTGAAGAGCGTGTAAGAATGTCAGCTGTGTTTGAGACGACCGGTGTGGACCTAGCTGGTCCTCTGCTCCTGCGAAATCGTGACAAAGTGTGGATCGCAATTTTCACATGTGCGGTTTACCGTGCCATCCATTTTGAACTTGTCTCGGACATCTCAACACAAAGTTTTCTTCTTGCATTGAGAAGATTCATTTCACGTCGAGGTCGAGTAAAAACAATTTACTCAGACAATGGTACAAATTTCGTTGGACTCAACAACGAACTCCAAAACATCGATTGGAGTGCCATCATTGCTCACTCTGATTTGAAGAAGATCTCCTGGCACTTTAACCCACCGACCGCCGCTTGGTGGGGTGGTTGGTGGGAAAGGGTGGTCCGAATGTTAAAGGAATTGCTGAGACGCAATTTGGGAAAAGCTTCTCTTCAATATGATGAACTTCACACCATCGTATGTGAGTGCGAGGCTCTTCTAAACAGCAGACCCCTAACTTACCTCTCGGAGGACCCCTCTGATTTGGTACCTATTACTCCATCTCTATTTTTGCAGGACCAAACTGAATTCTGTGTTCAGGACTTGGACCTGAATGATATGCAAAATCTTCGCAAACGTGCGAAACATCTTCACGCCGTAAAACATAAACTTAAAACTCGATTCCAAAAGGAATATATCTCACTTTTAAAACAGACGAGCAATAAGGTACAAACTCCACTTTCTGTTGGAGACATTGTATTAATCAGTTTGGATAATAAGAAACGTGTAGATTGGCCTTTGGCTAAAATTGTCGAAATTTATAAGGGGCGTGACGGTGTTTCCCGCGTTGCAAGATTGAAAACTCAGAGTGGTGAACTGATACGGCCGATTCAACGTTTGTGCCGCTTGGAAACTTCAGGTAAAATTGCTGAAATTATGAGAGAACCAATAACTACCAGAAGAGGTAGAACTATTAAGTCTTAAGACTTGAACTCTTATTTTGAAAATTTTCTCTTGAACATTAATTTGTGTATTTTAATTTCAATTTTTAGTGTTAAGTTTTTCTAATCAGTTTGTACATTATTTTCTGAAGCATGTTTAATTTTCTAGAAATCTGGATTTATGTTTAAGTTAAACTGTAACTTTTGTGGGCGGAGGATGTTGTATCTCCCCCATTACACGGTAGATGTCGCTGCGAATGGGCGCGTCTCTGTTTTTCACTGTAACCATATATTGACTTCTTTGTTGTCTTCTGTTGTGCGTAGTCAGCTGCGCTGAATAAAAAAGGCATCTTTGGGTACTCACTGGACTATTCCAAACTCATTACCCTACTCGTGTTCCAATACTTATGTTAATACATAAAAATTTCTTTTGTTTCTTTCTTTTCTTTTTAGTAGAATAATAATCCAATCTCTGGAACAATATCATTATCAAGTGATATCAGACGCAGGAGAAAGTGCCCACACTAGTTGTGGTGTGGAAGTTTAGAGAGAGCAATTCCAGGGCTTAGGTGTCGTCCTTCTCATTTGATCGTGGCTCAAAATTGCGAAGTCCATCATCAATAAACCTCAAAGTGGGACGTAAGTAAACAACCAATCAATCAATCATACGTTCGTATTTTCATATAATTCATTGAGTATATGAATAGATTCGTATTCATGGAATATTTTTTAACAATTCATTTTTATCGAGTAGATCAATATAAAATTTTAAAAATTTCCGTGATTAAAATAAACTTAATTTTAATGTTTTAATAAATAACATTTTTCGGGCATCATTCGTGATTTCAAATATTAACGCCGATGACGTTGTGACGGATCTATACGTGGTTCTACTAATATCTTCTTTTCTCTTTAAAACAAAATATTTATTTCAACCAACTTTCATCGAGAAACCAAACGTGATTTATGTAAATGAGGAATATCATATAAATTCGGTTTCCGCGAGTTGACAAGAGAGTGAAGTAAGAGGTTAAGTTAAGTAAAGTGAAATAAAGTGAAAAAAAGGAAGGGAGCAAGTGATCTGTTGACACGTTGTTGTGTTGACAAGCTAAAGTTGATACGTTAGATGTGTGCAAGTAGGAGTGAACTTGAAGTTCGAAATTTAGTAAAAGGATTGCAGAGCGGGGAGCCTACGACATTGAACAAGCCAAAGATAGTGTCTGCAAGTTACAGTGTAGGATCCGCTACATTAAAGGTACAGGTACTGTGTTCTTGATTAAATAGAAGCTAGTTATATTAGTGTGCGACGTAGTTGTAATGGAGCGCATTTAAGCTGTATTGGATTCAGTTGAGGGTCTGTAGTAGTATCCCCGTATTAGAGTATCTCACCTCTGCACTCTACCATAGTTCATATACCTTAATTAGAATTGTAGTGTGTCTGGTCAATATTGTTAATAAGAATAAATAAATTACGTAGATTGGATATAATGTCTGTGGATTATTATATTCCTCCTACACCTCTAGCCGGGTTTACAGGTAGACAAGAGGGTTCGGATGTAAGGAGTAACCAGAGGTTACCACAACGTTTCTATATTTAAAATGTTATTCCATGTGGAAAATAATAAATCTTCAATAAAAACTCGTCGATTCCTTCGTATTGATCATTAAAACTACTAGATGTACTTACTAGACACAAATAAATATATTATAATTGTGTGTATCCCATAACTTCTAGAAATCGTAAGAAAAAAATGAAAAATCTGTGAAACAGAAATCTAATTTTTGTTTTCATGATCTATGAGCCCCGGTAAATACATCATTATTGCATTATATGAAGAGACTAATCACAATCATTAAGAAAGTCAAACATTATGAATGAGCGATGCCGAGCATTTTGCAAAGAAATAAAAATGAAAATATATATATATATATATATATATATACTTTTATATAGTATTTCGGCGACAAGTTGTTAACCTTTGCAGGGGTGTTTATTCGATCTACCGACCTACCAGGCAGCAGCTACGCCATGCATGCCTTAGACGACTAGGCAGAAAGGAATCACTATTCGCGTCAGTGGTTAAGATCTTTTATTCTTGTCCTTTATTGTTTGCTTTTTGCAGAAGGAGGCACCGCTGCATACTTCCCAAGAGAAGAAAGTTTTTTTTTCTGTTTGACTTCCTGAATGATACTGAGAGAAAGATGTCTTTTCAGCCAATACTGCAACTGTTATACATCTCTAGTTGATTTGAGTGTCTTTGGAACGTTTTTCCGTTGACGTTGCGAGCAATCTCTTGTTGGGATGACAGGTCTAGTTGACGCGGGCGCCGTTGGCGTTTTGAATTACTAGTTGTGATTTATTCAGAATGTCTCAATTAGACTCTCTATGGAATTAATGTATGATCTATCCAGTATAGTTAGGCTGGGCTGCCATCTAGTTTTCAATTCCTGGGTCACCACTTCGGCGACAAGCTATTGACCTTGGCAGGGGTGTTTATTCGGTCCACCGACCTACCGGTCGCAGCTACGCCGTGCATGTCTTAGACGACTGAGGCAAAAAGAATCCCTATTTGCGTCAGTCGTTAAGATCTTTTATTCTTATCCTTTGTTGTTTGTGTCTTGCGGAAGGAGGCACCGTTGCAGAATGAAAAAAGCAGATATGTGATAGTTGGTAATCATAATCACAAGATTTAATTTTACACCCACGATCCAAAACTGAATACTTCTGATGATTTTGGGTCACTATACATGGGTGTGTAGCAATCTCACTTAGTTCTAATTTGAGTTCTTATTTAATATATTTTTCTTCAAACTTTAATTACCTGTACCACATTAGTTCTATTTCGTTTCCCACATTAAAAGAATTAAATCCTGCGTTTTGAAAGATTTATTCGAGGTTTCTGGAAAAAGAATATTTTAATAACTTACGCCTGCACTTCTCAACGAATATCTGGTGCCAATTTTTCCGTAGAGCCATCAATTCTATTTCTAAAAATAACTGCCATTTCCCTTCATTTCATCATGTGATTATATCATCCATGTTATTCTTTCCATTGTAATTCCCTAGCTGAGAGAATGGCGAGATTTTCTTTCTTTTTTCTTGATTTGTACTAAAAGAGAATGGAAGCAAAACTTCCACTCTCCTCATTTTCCTTATGTAAATAAATTCGTTCTTCTACGCTCTTATTGTGTTGTCACTGCTAGCTGTAGAGCAATGGACTGGATATTGATCGGCAGCTCTGATTCGAAATTTCATCCTTCTAAATACTGTTGAATAGTGAGGTTGATGCACTTTAAATCTGTTTGAGCTTAAAGTCCTCGTATGATTTGAAGAGTATTTATTATATTAGTATAAATGTGTGAGAAGAATAAGTTGCCAGCTCAGATCACGACTTCGTCATCCGATCGAAATTCGAAACTAAGAGATGTATTTTAGTTATGCAAAGAAGCTGAAACGCACACACACATTCACCAAAGAGCGTCTGCTTTTATCAGTTTTATTACAATTTGCGTTCAGTTTATTTCCCCCTCCAGGAAAATAAATTTCTTTAGTACTGCTTATATTATTTTTTTGTATTTTTGATGTAATGTAGAAAAAAATTGTAAAATTTCTTATGAGGATTTTTGAATTATTTGCAAAAGTACTCGCATACTATTCTTTTTTTGAAAAGTTATATAAAATTATGAGAACTTCTCAACTCTGTATTTTTACCAAAAAGAAAAAAGTATCAGATCTAACTTCAGAAAGCTTATATTGATTTTCTTGGATCTATTTCAAATTTTTTTTAAAACTAAAATGCCTATTTGGATTTCTGTGACTTGGAAAATGTTGCAAATCATGCATTTTTCATCAGGAATATTACTCTGAAGCGTATTAGTCGGTTTGAACCTTGCTGCAATGATCCTGTTTTAAATGTCTCATATGGTTATCCAAATCCCCCCCCCCTTCTCCAAACCGGTCTAAGACCGGTTTCTAAGACGACAATTTTAAAATATTGCCAAGACAATGTTATGAACATTTCGCAGGTTCCTTTACTTGAAAATACTATGAAAAATAACAGCCAGCAGCGAGATATGCAAAGTTTTTAATTTAAAAAAAAAACGAAATAGATAGTTCATGTTTCAAGAAAAACTTTTACATCAAATTCCTTGTTACCTTTTGTGTATTTCTGCGTGACTCGCAATAAAATTTGTTTCTTTTGATTATTATTTTCATTCCTATTTTAACCCACACTTTTATCTATCGCCAATTTGGCGAATTATTATCCTCATATTGGATAGAAATCCAATACAAACAAAAATAAGGTGCTTACGTATTATCGCAACTATTGGCGACATTTTCTGAAATGAAGCACATATTTGCCAATTCAGCGCGTACAAGACATAGAAAATCGGAGTTGCCAACTTGGCAAGTTATTAATAGAGTTGGCGATTGTTGCGATAATACGTTACCAAAATAAGCTGCTGGTGCTATTTGGCACAAAATTGGTTTTTCTTCTTTTCGAAAGATATGGGCAAAATAAACTTTTTCCCCTTGTATTTTTCAATTAACTACTTTCACCAAGTTGGCGCTTTTGGAAGAAAATTTAAAATAAATAAAACTGTTCAAATGGACTAAAGTCATGTGACGTCATAATCACATGATAATTTTAAACCACGTGTTTTAGCCAATCAAGTTCAAAACACATGTGACGTCATAGTCACGATAAATGCAATTATCTATTTTCAGCAAATCAGTTCATGCACTTCGTTGTTGCCAAATTACGCTTTTTACAGAAACTTTTCTTTAAAAATTAATATTTGTCGCTTTATTTAAAAGCACATGTATAAAACAAGACTTTTTTTTCTTTAATTTAAAATTTTTTTTGCAGAAAATTCTTTTTATAACTCTTGAGCATCTTTACCCAATTATACAATTTGAAATTTTGCCTAAGTTTTACAAATAGAATAAAAAGTACGAGCTATATAGTTTATTGTCCGTTTTGAATTCAATGTAGAACACGTGTTTATATTATCATGTGATCGTCATGAAATTAGTTCATTATGCAAAGAATGATTGTTTTTATAGAAATAAAAAACTAGAGATGAAATCTTCAAATAGAAATAACCAAAGAAGGATGTAAAGAAATGTAAAGTATTCGCCGAAGGAACGCCATTTCGAGCTCCGTGTCTCAATTTCTCACAACGAAAACAAACAATGTAAATGATATTAGTGAAGCATTAATAAAATAATAAATTTTAATATAAAAAACCTGAGCAACAAACAAATAATTTTAGGGGGAGGAATGAATCTGGGATGCAACAAATTTTCAACATTTAACATAATCTCTTGTCAGGTTTAACCCTAAGTATCTCCTTAGTTAATTATGTGTCCAGTTTTTTTCTTTTTTTTTTCTCTTGGTTTTGGAGTTTGGCAAGTGCATTGTAACTCCTTCTCAATCGGAAAATAATTAAAACTTTTTCACAATACTCCATAATTCGAGATAAATGACAGGTATGTCTTTTTAAAGCCAAAATTGTTCAGACACCCGTTTCTAAACTTTACTTTAAGATCTCCACTACGGCCTTTCCTGATCAATTCCTTTTGTAATATGCATTTTTTTTTCAATGTGGCCATATGAATTCATTGCCTATTGTGTTATTACGATAGTCAAAACGATCTCAAACTTAGTTCCAAAATCTAAAAAAAAGAGCATTTAAATGTTGAACATAGGTTAAAACGTCTTTTTCCTGGTAGATTGCCTGTGACAATTGAGAAACTGGGAAAATTTGCAACATCCATTATTATACTTCTTTTAGATTAATTCTGGAAAGAAAACCTGAAATGTGGTCCTTGTTTTAATAAAATTTATGCTGTCGCCTTGTAACTGCTAATTAACCTCATTCAATTTAGTAAATAAATCTGTTAAATAGGTAAGTCTGTTTTCCACTTGATTAAATTTCCTTTTAAAATTAAAGTCACGATCTGGTTTAATGAGAGTCACTGTTGTAGACCCCCATTTACACCTTATGGATCCCAAATTATTTTTCCGCAGACGTGGACCCCTTACAGGTCGTCATTGACCCCTGGGAGTCTATATAGACCACTTCTGGAAATAATTTGTTTACACTGACAGCTCCTCCGACTCAAATATTGATAGAGGAGGTGCAGGTGCCTTCTTTACTTCCCCAAACAGAAAGTAATATTACCACAAAATTCAAGTAGGGAAAATTGCATCCGACTACACATGCGAACTCGTTGCCACCATTAGTGTTTTGGAGATTTTCCTTTCTAAAAGGATCCAAGATTCCAGCGGCATTATCATCTTCACAGACTCAAGATCCGCGTTGCTAGCCATCCAGAAGGGCAAGTGCCAAATCAACCATAAAATTATCCAATCCATCGACAAAATTATCACAGAAAATAGATCCTGCACGCTACAATAGATACCAGCCCACGTAAATATCTTCGGTAATGAAAAAGTCAATGAACTTTCCAAGGAATCCAAGCTTACCCCCAATCATCAAACCTCACGACCCTCATCGACGCTAATGCA